>RJWJ010030426.1:0-19914 GCA_004363605.1 Indri indri | reverse complement strand
CTAAAACAATTTTTAAAATTATATTTTATCTTTGGATTCAATAGGGGATATTAATTTTGTTTGCCAACTTACAAATATGTTTCATGCTTTGCTTTTATTATACAGGGACATCATTTACTTAGGTGACTTAATAGAAATGTTAAAGAACATGTAAGATCAAATACTTTAGGTGATTTTTCTTCTTTATGGTGTGCATGGTATTAGAATAAAGAAGATAACAAAGATGGAGAGGAAAGCCTTTTTATAGATAAACCTAACAATTCACATATATTGCTCAGGATATTTTGGCTTTCAAGAGCCAGAAACCTATCTTAAACTGAATTGCAAGCAGAGAGAACATCTGGTTTCAAAGATTCCTCAAATGATAGCATCAAGTTATTGGTGCTATCTGTTATTGTATCTCCCAATTTTTATATTGCCTTAATTCTCTAGTAGGCTCCTAGAACTTTTGAAGAAATTTGTATAAGCCTCTTTTAGAGCTAGAATGGTGGAGGGGAAGAGGTAGTTTCTCAAAAGAATGCTGAATAGGGAAAAATTATATATATAAAATGTATTCATATATACATAAAATATCCATTATAAAGTAGCCAACTTAATACTTTACTTGGCAAGTATTTCTTGTGGTTGCCTTATCATTTAGAATCTTTAATAGAATATGCATAAGAAAATTCATCACCCATTGTGTTGCTGTTCGAAGTCGGCTTTTTCAGATGGGAACATTTATAACACCATCTCTTCCCTTCTCCTTCCTTTAATGTTTCCATCACATACTTATCTCAGCACCATATTGTATAGTGAAGATTACCCATTTTTGAAATACCAGGGTAAAATGATGTGATTAAGTCCCAAGTCAATTAGTAGATTTCCTTAAATGATATAAATTTATATTTATGTTTATATAAATATATTAAATCTCCTTAATGCTATAAAGGTATTGGCTGTTTCCCTAATCATAGACGTTTAACTTTCTTTTATGTAAATCTCAACTCAATTATCTTTCTTTTTTGCTTTCTTCCTGCAACTACGTATCTTGATTCCTGATCCCTATTCCTTCAAGTAGATGCAAACGGATAAGTGATCAGGGTCGTAGGAGAGAGCCTTTGTAGCAAAAAAGGTGTAATTCTTTCATGTAGCCCAAAACTCCCATCCAGCAGCTTTTTAACATTTTTTTTTTTCCCATTTGGGAGGGATGAATGGTGGTTTAGAAATTAAATTGGTTGCAAACATTAAAAACCTGGATTGTTTTATTGTAAAACCTGGAATTCCAGCTTCTTTTGCAAAAGTCGTATGATTGGCAATCCTAGAACCAAAGCCCTAGAACTGATATGGTTGAGTTGTAGTTGTGGGTATAAACAGGTCAAAAGCCTCTGTAGTTTACCACAGCATCACCCATTTCTCCATTTATGATACCTTCAACAATTATAATCATTACTCAGGCATGACCTTCTTTAGTTACTATTTCAAAGTTAGAAATCGATCTTTGTAAAAGAACGGCTAATATATCCATAACTCTTTATGTTTTTATCTTGTATATATGTAATTTTTTTTAAAAATGGCAATGACGTGAATAGAACTCGAGGACATTATATTAAGTGAAATAAGCCAGACACAGAGAGACAAATGTCATATGTTCTCACTCATATGTGGGAGCTAAAAATCATTGGTTACATGGAGGTAGTGAATAGAATGGTGGTTACCAGAGGCTGGAAAGTGTAGTAGGGAGGGAGGATAAACAAGGGTTGGTTAATGGGCACAATAATACAGTTAGAAAGAACAAGATCTAGGCTGGGAGCAGTAGCCCATGCCAGTAATCCAGCACTCCGGGAGGCTGAGACAGGAGGATTGCTTGGGCTCAGGAGTTCGAGACCAGCCTGAACAACAGCAAGACCCCTTCTCTAACAAAAATAGAAAAAAATTAGCCATGAGTGGTGACACTCTCTTGTAGTCCCAACTACTTGGGAGGCTGAAGCAGGAGGATCACTTGAGCCCAGGAGTTTGAGGTTACAGTGAGGTGTGATAATGCCTGTTACCCAGGGCAACAGAGTGAGACTCTGTCTCCAAAAAAAGAAAGAATAAGTGTTCCGTAGCACAATAGGGTGACAATAGTTAACAATTGTATATTTTGTATATTTCGAAATAGCTAGAAGAGTGGATTTAGGATGTTCTCAGCACAAATGAATGATAAATTTTTGAGGTGATGGATATCCCACTTACCCTGATTCGATTATTACACATTGTATGCTTGTATTAAAATATCACATGTACCCCATAAATATATACAACAATTATGTATCCATAAAAGTTAAAATTATTTTTAATAATAAAACATTTTCCATGGGATTAATATTCTTGAAAATGATGTGTTAAATTGCAGTTTTCTTACATTTTCTTTTTTCTGTACTTCCCTCACTTCAGCTCTTTAAAGATGAAACATCTACTTTCCTGTCTAGAGCTATTTTCTTTGCATAGTTCAAGAATAATTAGTCTGTTTATATTTTTTTCTTTTTATAGACTGTACAGAGTTGGAGAGAATATCCAGCTCTTTAGATATTGGGCTATTTGTATACTATTACAGTGTGCAAGGCTGTAAAAAAAAAAAAAAAAAAAAAAGTAGCTAGTATGCCCTAACTTGGTAGCTGAAAAAGTTACTACACTGTGGGACTTGGGGATTCTCCATGTTGAGTAGCATTTTACAATCAACACCTCTCCCCTTTTCAGGATATCGAATCCCTAACAGGAGGGCTGACTGGTTCTAAGGGGGCTGATCCACCGGTAAGTTAGATTCTTCATTAAATTTAACTGTTGATGAATTGAATTGTGTACACACCAGATCATCAGACAGTTGCTTGTGTGTTATTTGTCATATACAGGTAGGTACTTAGATTGTAGTAACTAATACAAAAGTGTGAAAGTGCTTTGAGATGTGGTCTGGTGTTTATAAAAGTTTTAATAACTCATAAAATTCATCTCCATTTACTGGCACTAAAAATAGGAATAAAAGCTTCATTAGAGTATCTCCATAATTTATGTTCTACTAATGGGCTACACTAACTTGAGAGTTTTTCATTCTAAATATGAATATAGGATTCGGGTTGCAATATATTTTCTAGTGACTGAGAAAAATTATGTCTATGTTATGAATAGTATTGATTTTTGATATTGTTTCTTTCCTGTCTAACCCAGGAAGCTTCTAGATAATTAGAGACAGAGTTCTAAAGTTTTTAAGAATTATCATTTTTAAGCAGTTAGAAGAGCCTGATGATCTATTATTGGAACATCTTAGTCCTTTCTGTGATGTCCGATTTCAGAGAACATTGACAAAGATGATATTCCTATGACTTTATGCTTGAGACACAAACATGAATTCAAAGAATATATATTAAGTAATAAGACAGATTCAATTTATATCAACAAATAGTGCATAAATTTTATCATTACTTTTTGTTTGGCACAATGAAATTTAATGAGGAACATAAAAACCCAATATTATCAATGTTTAGCTATACTTCATGCAGGCATCTAGGTGAAGAACACAATTCCATTGAAATGCTAATAAGGTGTTAAAAAGATAACTTTTCAGTTGTAGCTCTTTCTCTCCTGTCTCACTCTCACGTGTCTCATGATGCTGTCTGATCTTCACCAACTTGCTCCTAGAGCAGGCTAAACAACATATTATAGTCCTTTCCTTTTACTTTTATCATCTGAATTTATGTGGGAAAAAAATATACTGACTTCAGATAGCTGCTTATATTTATCCCCTGAACTTATTATATTACCACATAAGGCAAGATGAAGTGTGAGTTAACCCAGAAAGTATATTGACAGGATTTATGGCTAGTCTTATACTTAAGTATTGTAGGTGACTGCTTATGTGATGTAATTTCACCCTATTACCTTACACAGTACTTGTACATAGCGTTCAACTTCTGTCAAAACAGTAAATATATTTCCTTCAAAATGCTTCCCTCACCTGTTCATTGATTTCTGAAAGAATTCCGCAGTTAGAGATTAGTTGGTTTTAAAAGGACTCGTCCTTTATTCAATGCAAAACGAAACCCTCTCTTCTACAGGTAATAAAAATCTTATCTATTATTTACAAGTTGAAATAAATTAGTTTATCATATCCTTTAAGAAAGCACGTTTCCAAACATGAAAGATTGAATGGGCATGTGGTCTAGTTGTTGAAAGAAGCTTTTTGCAGGGGAAGAAAGGTCACAGAAAGGAAAAATGGTGAAGGCAAACTTTGTCAACTCCATTCTCAATAAATAAGACTGAATAGGCATTAGGTATACAACTTTGTGTGTGTGTGTGTGTAGATAGGTAGATAGATACCTCTATAAAGCTTCTATAATGTAGTATAAGTATGAAGATGAAATGACAATTGTATCTAGGATTACTTCAGTCATTTAAGAATAAAGCTTTGAATGAAATTATTGTTTTTGCCTCCAAGTTAGAAAACTGAAAGTCATATTAAATTATACATAATCTAAATCTATTTGAAGTTTTGTACTTTTTTTCCTTTCTTTAAAAAATAGCATTGTAATAGATCATCAAAAGACTATTGTCCAAATCTAAAGTTATATTTTTTGTAGAAATGTTTACAATGTACTGCAAACCCATTCTACAATGAAATTTTCCTTGGTAAGAAATTCAAAGTCCTATAATTTTTCATTCATTGAACAGAATAAAGCAAGTGCTGAATAAATGATTTCTCAATAGGATGAATAGTTGTGGAGTAATTTCTTTACCAGTGTAATAATAATCTCAGAGGTATCTTCAAACATTAACAGTATGTTTAAAATTGCAAATTTTGCTGTGGGTACACATAAATTTTATTTCTGAAGCATTAGAAAAAAGTGGTGTTTGTTATTTCAAATAGTAAGGCATATATAAAAGGTTGTGTCAAATTTGCAAATGTCATTTTAAACAGATTTGCATATCTGGTAAGAATAAATTTGAGGAACTCTAGGAATATTTTGCATTAAGATTTTTAGCAATAGATGTTGAGTAGTTTTTTAAAAAAATTCAAGTAGTCTCAGTTTGAGGGCTAATAATGAAAGAAAATCATTCATTCGTGATTTTCAAGGACAATTCAAAAAGATTCACAATGGCTTTCTTCTAAAAAGGATTTTAATTCAGAAACTGGAAATTAATTGCTGTAGCAAATAGAATTTGCAGATTTTTCTAAGTCATAGTTAATCTTGCAAAATAAACTGTTTCATTGAGAAAAAATGCTATCTGTTAAATATTAACTTAAAGTTGTCTTTGAAAAATTATATGAAAAGATATTCTACATTTGGCATATATTTCCAATTCATAAAAATTGAATCACTGATTAAGCTGCAGTGTAAAAAACAGTGTGTGTGTGTGTGTATATATATATATGTATATATATGTGTGTGTATATATATAAAGGGAAAGAAAATAGAGAATCAAAATCTAAAGGGTAAAATAGCATTATTAAATTAAATAGTGCTTTGTAAATATCCCACCATTCCATTTAGTATTAATAATGGTAGAATGTGAAAAACTTGGAAACTTTAGGAATCGAGCTGTCCCAAATGATCAAATTATCAGCCAACCCCTCAGAAGGACAGGGTAAAATATATGCATCTCTGCTTCCGAGGACTTTGAATACTATGCAGGAACCCTGTTATATATCTGTAAAGCACGAACCTGGTATCTGGAGAGCTATGGATGTGTGCCAGTCAGTGTGGAACCAACATTGTGAGCAAACACTGCCTGTTTTGAACCCATGAGCCAGTGGCAGAGAGGTATTGGGCAACCCTGCCAGGATTCCTCCTAAGCTGTGGGCTAGGTTTAAGTCAACAGGTGAGATTTGGTAAATCAGCTTAATCACAAAAGTTAAGTTTAGTGACACAGATTCAAGCAGACTAGTATCACAATGAGAGGTGTTTCACTTTGTAATTTGGCATAAGAAAACATTTTGATTATTAACTAGCTATTTACTTTCTTATCATTTGTGATGTTTTCTAAAGGTCAACATGGACAAGAAAGCTAATAAGAGGTAATATGAACCAAACCTTAGACTACATGGGACACATTCCTGAACATAGTTCATTGTAACATACATGGGTCAAATGTGGAAAAGTTTTATTCTATTTCACAGAGTGCTAATATTAGGGTTTAAATTAAATCTACTCTATTGCTTTACTTGGAAGTTATAGCAAGAATGCCACTGGGGCTATTCAGTTCCTTCCTTGCTTTTCTTTCTGTTTGTTACCTTGGAGTAACAAGATGTATAAATTTGCTCCTGATAGAACTTAGTACTTTTAATTGTCCTATTTTTTCCCCAAATGCTAATGGTTCTCTTTATTTCCAGAGTGTGGTAAGTAAATACCCATCTAATTCATATTCTTGGGATTGATATGCACACTGTCCTAAATGTTCTTCAGCTCTGCTAATATTTTTCCTTATTAAGGAACCAAAATTGTACTTTCTGTTCTCATTTTAATGGTCTTCCTGATGGTCCTTAGCAATGTGAATAGACACACTAGAGAATTTAAAACAAATTCAATATTTAGAGTGTGCTATTTATATTATGAAGTTATATATTTTCCAAATTGTAAATGGTCTTAAAATTTAAAAATTTCCAAACCCAATTTTAATTTGATTATTCAAAAGATGCCAGTGTTCTACTCATTTATTTCAACAACTAAGGGAATAAAATAATGTGAATTTAAATTGTGATCTAATTTGAACCTTGTCAGGCCATATCACTTCCTTTCATTCTCCTATTTGTTCATTTCAAACTCAATGTATATTTGAATGTACATTATGTGCTATGCATTTAGTTAAATTTTGGGATACCATGGTAAACAATATACAGTTCCTCATTTCAAAATCTTACAATATAGTTGGGTAGACAGTTAGGTAAAAGCCAGTGTAAACATAGGATGAGATGAAAGCAAGTAAGAGGATCCCATAATCCAATCGAGGGAAATAGAAAGGGCCTGGAACATCAAGGAAGACAAATAGAAAGAAATATAGTCTAACTTGACGATCGCAGGATGAGTTGAAGTTTGCCAAGTGAGGGGGTAGAGCATGGTATTTTAAGCAGAGGAAATAGCATCTGCATAGTTCAAAAATGAGAAAATAACATCATGTGGCTAGAGTTTGAAATAAGTAGAAGGATGGGAGATAATGGTGAGATAAAAGGCTAGAAGGTTGAGAGCCTGGATGAAAGAAATTTCAGGGAAGGAATTTGTACTCTATACTAAGGACCATAAAGAAGCATTAAAGTCTTCAAACAGGAGAGTCAATTAGATCTTTCCATTAGAAACATTTCTTGGTACTAGTTGGAAAGTGAACTGCATAAAAGGGCTAAAGCAAGGAGACTAGTGAAAATACTCTTGTAGTCATCCAAAGGATGATGATGAAAATGACGATGTGACTCTTTTTGTGTTTATCTCACCATATTATAAAACTAACTGAGGGCAGTATCTCAGGAGAAACTCAATATTAAAAAATACAGCACTAAATGATTAATATGAGCCTGCAGAGTAACAATGAGAATGGAGAGAAGTGGATTGGTTCATGAGATATTGAGGACTAGTGACTTTGCAAGAGTTGGCAGCTGTTTGAAAGGAGAGAAGTCAAGGCTGGCATTTGAACTTTCTGGCTTGGCTGTTGAGTGGATAAAGGTATCATTAATAGCAACACGAAACCTATGAGGTAGAGCATTGTTGAAGGGAAAATGAGGAATTCAGTTTTGCTCACGTTAAATTGAGCTGACATGGTTGGGAATGTATAAATGATTTGGGAATGTAAAGGTGAGACCTTATTTAAAGCTTTGATTTGAACATGTAGAGGAGTTTCTTAAAACTATTGGAGTTGATGGAAATACCTCCCAAAAATGTATACAGAGTGAGAAGATAAAAAAGTTCAGAATAAAGCCTTGAAGAAGAAAAGTATTTAAATAAATGAATTATATGCTTCAAAAAAGACAAACCAGAGATGGGTACAAGGAAGGAATACCAGCAAGGTGAGGAATCACAAATGCCAAGGTTGAGAAAGAATGGCAAAAAGATTATTAGCAGTTTCCTAATGTGGCAAGTTCAAAAGGAACTGTGTCCATTGTATGTAGCAACAAAGTGATAAAAAGTGATTTAGGTGAGAATAATTGTAGTGGAATAATTTGCATAAAATCAAGTTTCCAGTGGCCTGAAAGATTAGATGGAAGACAAAGAATTGGATTCAATGGCTATATAAAGAGCTTGGTTATGAAGGAAGTAGGACAAGGCAATAGTCAATATAGGAAAGACAATGATTTTAAGAAAAGAAAATTTGAGTGTGTTGTGTCATCACCTGGGTGCTTGATTCAAGCATGTCACAACCAAAACACTCCCAGGTGCTAATAAAGTTATTGTCACAGAGACAAGTGATGAAGTAAAGAGGGAATGAAGCTTGTTGGAATTGATGGCATCAAGGAACTAGGAGGCCAGAGTGTTGGATGAGTCATTTATGTGGGCCCTGTAAATCTTTTCTGCCTACATTTCCCCCTTTGATCTTCCCAACTTATTTCACAGCTAAAGTGGAATTTAGGCAATGGTAACTGAAAAATTTACATCTCTGGACTGTCTGACTCCCCTGAACTTCAGGCTTGTGTATACAACTAAATATTTGACATCTCCGCTTTTATATCTAATAGGAACTTAAAATATAACAAGTTAAAAACCGAGCCTCTGATCTTCACTAGCACTCCCCACAAGTCTCCTTCTGCGGTTTTCCCCATATTAGTTAATAGCTGTTTCATGCTACTCTTTGCAAAAGCCAAAGCCTTAGAGTCAAACTGTGGGCTCTATTTTCACAACGTGTCTATAATCCAACCACTTCCCAACATCCTCAAAAACTACCACCCTGGCCAAAGCCACCATCTTTCTCACCTGTCCAGTCTCAGTGAACCAAGCAGGATAGATTCTATAAAATATTAAGTCAGATCATGTCACATTTAGGCTTAAGTCTTTGTTAGTTTCCCATCAGAATAAGATCCCCAAAGTCCATGAAATGATTTCTAAGACCCTTTGTGACTTCCTTCCCTTGCAGTGGTTTTAGGAACTCATCTCCCACCTTTCTCTTCATAGCTCAGTCTACTTAGGCTGCATTAGCCATTTTTGCCATTCCTTTATGCAGGCAAGCTTATTACTAGTAAGGGACCTTACACTTGCTATTATTTCTTCTTCTTTCCATGCTTTCTGTTCAGGTGTCCCCATGGCTTACTACTTCATTTTCTTTAGATCTTTGTTCAAATGTCACTTTAACATAGAGCTCCTGCATTAACACTTGGTATTCTTTTTCCTGACCCTATGTGTTTATTGTTTGCTTTCTTCTACTAGAATATAAACTCCATGGTTAGGGGCTTTGTCTCTTTTGTTCACTATTATATTTCAAAGATCTGCAATACTTGACATATGAATTTCTCAATAAATTTTTTTAATGAGTGAATGAGAACAAATATTCATGAGCATATAATTTGTAAAAAAGTATTCGTGCTTAAAATGATGACTCTAAGAGCATACTTCATGGGAACAGAGATTGAGGTTGTTATAATGATTCTGCAATAATATTACAAGGGTTAACTTCAAACTATGGCATTTGTAGTAAGAATGAAAGTAGCAAAGGAACAAAACCGTATGAAACCATTATTAATAGAATTTTATGATAGGAAGGAAATTGGACTCAACTTTAAATGTTGTCCACTGGAAGAAATAACAGTAAAGAAAATCAAAAGGGTATTTTTAGAATACTGTGTATCTTCTATATATTATTTAATATCACTAGAATACAAACCCTTTGAGATCAAGAATTTCTGTCTGTCTGGTTTACTGCTGGAGCCCCATTGCTTTAAACAACGCCTGACACATAGTACACCTTCAGTAAGTATTTAATAAATAAATGAATTAACCAAGAATGATGATTTTAATAGGTCTTCAGGAGGTAATGCTGTAAACCAGGTATTGAAAACTCCAAAAAATGAGGGAGTAAAGAAATGTGAAATGGAATTTCCATTCTTGACTTAAAATTTTACTTAAAGCCCCAAAGTGTAGTACTATGGGGGATAAGTGTTCCCACATTCTAGGGAGAAGTGTGAGACATATCCACTACAGTCTTACTAAGTAATAATAGCAGCATCAGTTCTGCCGCTGTGAATCACTGCCATTAGCTTCTCTAAGAGAAGACCAGAAATGACTCATTAGGAGAGAGTTGTCAGCTGGTAGGGAGTTCTGCAGGGTTTTCACTCTCTGAAGGAGAGAAGTGTGTGCTTCTCCCTAGCCAAATGAGGGTGGACCCAAAGCAATGACTCATAGAAGGAGGCAGTGGTATTTTTGTATTTAGATGTTTATTCAGCAGTAAGTCATCAGGTGATTTCATGGGATAGATATAAAATAAGGGAAGAAATAAATTATTATGTACTCATTGGAGTTTAGCAACATGTATGACCACTGAATCAGATGTTTTATTCCTATTCAATAAATTTGGAAGGTGGAACTCTGGTAGGAGCTATCCTAAATAGGGCAATGAAAATGGATAGCAGTAAGTGATCTTTACAACCAGAATGGTGTGTCAGTGGTACATGAGCTTTCCATGGTGCATGAGCTTCCCAGACTGATGAAGTAGAAGGAATATAGAACCGTTTATAAGATGACTACTTGCTAGGGTAATGGGATGCAGTATTAAGAATTAAGAGGATGACAGATACTCTGCCAATGATAGAAACTGAGATGTGAGGGAAGCAAGTGGTTAGCCAGAGACCAAATCCAAATTGAATGTGTCAACAATCTGTGTAGCATGGAACATCCCCATAGGAGGACCTCCAAAAAAATCCTCTAATGAATTCCAATTTGGAAATCAAGTATTTAGGCACCCGGTACATAGAAGTCACCAGTCTTGTAAAATTTTGCCTTTTTCCCGTGATTCCCTCTCATATCCCTGCCTCCACCTAGAAGAAAGACCTATGAAGCAGACAGAAGACAGGTGAAAAAAAGTGAATCATTTTCCTCTTCCCCAGTAGAAGTCCCTGAGTCCTGAATTGGAGTAATCAAAGTAACTCTTTGTTGAGTAAGAGATTAAAGTTTTGATAGTGGGCTGTTCTGGACTTTCTTAACCTGAAAATGATGTTAATATTCAAAATGAGATGTGTTCTTATAAGTCTAAATGACCAGAAAGTTATCAATCTGCTTAAGATGAAGTATATACATGGGGAGGCAATATATGACAAAGCATGTTTAATGACAAGATGGATAAAAAATGAATATTACTTATTTGAGATCTGCTATTTGTTTGTAGTTGCTTGTTTGAACTGAATCCATCTTATTCAATAAACTCGTTTACATGGTGAAAAAAGACCATGCTATTTTTCATTTCTAATGATGAGGAGGGGTAAAAGGAGGAGTAACTAGATAGTGAAAGCATCAGAGTAGAGACGGTTTTATTTTAGAGTGGAAGAGTAATGGACTTGGATTTCTAATGGCTTGCAAGAAAGGTGCCAACACTATCTTCCAAAGTCAGGGTAAGTGAGTTGAGAAATTAGGAGAAGAATCATCTTGGTGCTACACACAAAGCTATTTAAATTCATTTTGGTTAAAGTAAAGTGATGGTGAGCTCCTTCAACAAAGTGATAAAATATGCAGGAAAGACTTTACCACAAAAATAGGACTTTCAAAGGCACAGTGGAAAGTTTGATGGGAAGATACAGTGGAAAGTAGGATAGAGGAGAGCAAACACAAATTACGTGTTAACGTGCTAGAGAAGCTTGGCAATTTAGAAAGGTTAATATTTTGCATGTCCCCAAAAGATGATACAGGGTAACTGCTAGGAAAGTTTCCAAACAATCTGTGCCAAGTGTACACGTAGAGTCATGTCAGACTACTATTTTAAAAAGTAAATAAAATTATAGAAATGTATACAATTTTATATATAAATTACATTTTATATGAATTTTTTATTTATATAAAATATATTTTATAAAATGACACAAATCATAAATTTATAAATTACATAAAATATTTAATTGTCTTGTAATTAATAAGAAATAACATGAGATGTAGTAGATAAGTGTGGGTTCTGGAAAGTTTCTCTCAATGTGATTTTTTATTACGTCTCGATAGCTTTTGTAACCCTGAACAAATTAGGTTTCTTCTTTGTGCCTCCATTTCATAAACTGTGTGATGAGGGTAAAAATAATATCTCTTTCACAAGGTGGTTGGATTTAACGAGTTACATGTAAAGTGCTCCAAACATGCCTGGCACATGCAAGTCCTCTGTAAGCATTCACCATTGCAATTGTTATGATTCAGAACTAGTTAAGCATCTATATTTCAACACAATCAATCTACTTAGTTAGAAGGCATATTAGAATGTGGTTTCCTGTAATCCAAAGTTTAAATTATGTTAAATATAGAAGTGAGCAATAAGAGATGAATTATAGGCTAACATCTGAAAGTTGCATTTAGGATAACACTGAATGTGGGAAGCATTTTTGAGATCTCTTAGCATATTGTTTCACTGATGATTAATGTGATAGGAAACATTTTAGAAATGATTTGCAGTATCTGTCAAATTATTTGAGAATCTTAATAATGAAACAACTCTTTTTTAGAAATAGAGTTTTCCTTTTAATTTACTGTTAATTTCTAACTAATTTAAAAGAAAAAAGGTATTTAAAGAAAGGTTTTTGAAGGAAAACCCATGTCAATAGGGCACAATAAGCAAAATAAACTAGGAACTTCATTATTGCAAAGATACAATATTTTTATTAATATTAATAATAACATTAAAATAAATATTAATGCATATTCAGTTTCCTGATTATATTATTTAAAGTGCAATATGAATTATTTTAATTCAACTAGGCTTGCTCCACAAAATAACAGAGTTTTATCTGAAATAGAAATATCATTTTAACTACAGAAATTGTAAATATTTGTATTTTCTTCTTTTGTTCCTCCATTCCTTTCTTTTTTATTTTTACTATGTTTATTATACATACATTTGTTTATTTGTATGTAAGTTTGTATGAATTTATATATAACATAAACCTATATGAAAGGTATGTAACGTTTTATATATCTCGTGTGTGTGTGTGTGTGTGTGTGTGTGTGTGTGTGTTCTACAGAAAATAGAACAGATTTCTTAGTCTTTTGAAATCTTGACTAAACAAGTGGCTGGTTTCTAATTAGACCGTTCTCATCTAACACAATAAAGTGAAACTATTTTTACTGTTTTATAAAAGATGCTTATAATTTAGAATGTTTTTCTGAAAAAAAAAACAGATGGATGAATTCAGCTTTATACGTATAATTACTCATTAAAATGTGAAAAATGTGAAGTAAAAATAAAAGCTATTGAGAAAGTGTATTTGTAATGCCCATAATGTACTTAGTACTATTCTAGGCAGTTTAGAAAAAATATAAGACATCGACTCAGTACTATAGATTTTTGCACTCTAATTGGTTAGCAATTGTTTCTTCTTATATCAGGATTAAAGAGTATAAAAAAGAGTATATAAATGATTAGTTTTGTGTTATATGCAAATAATCATGGTAAGGTTGTTCTGGAGGTTTTGATTTTTTTTATTTTTGGAAAGCTTGTTTTGGGAGGTAAATGTTGAACTAGGGCTTAAAGAGCTAATTAGCATTAAATTAAAATCTTTATTCTAGATGGAAGTAAATTAAGGATCTTTCTTTCCTTGAACTCCAAAAGTGTTTTAATTCTATGGACTGTAGCAACTAATAAAGCTAGCTGCTGTAACTTCTTTACAGTAAGTCAGTTTGAATTTAATTGCCAAAGTTATTTTGAACATAAAATTGGTTTTTAGATATCGTTTTTAAAATTATTTTCTAGGGAACCCCAGACATCCTCCATGCGACTGTGTAGTCTAAGAATTAAACACTTGTTCAGCCTCAATGAGATTAGGCTACTGGCTCATGCTTGCCTGGCCATTTCAGAAATAATCAAGATTGTATCCTGGAGGGTCTGAAGGCCATCTTCAAGACAGCCTGAGGCAATAAGACATGTATAGATCCAGGGCTGCTGCTATTGCTTCTCCAGACCTTCTAATAAGGTGATACTGTATTCTCTCTCTTTTGGCAAAGTGAGAAAGAAGGCAGTTTTCTGAAGATTTTCACCTTTTCTGCCATTAGTATTCATTAAAATTCGACTTAGTAGGAAACTGCAAATCTCTTTGGCTTGGGATTCTTGCCTTTCCCCTCCCTGGATCTCCAGAAGCTAGGAGACAGCATGAACCTACCCCCGGGAGCTGTGTCTCTGTGTTAAGTAACACTCATCTGAAAGGAAAAGAACTTGTTCTAGTTAACTCCTCTGTAACTAGATAGTCTTTTTCAAATGCTTGCAGTCAGGGAAATATGAATCAGCAAAACGTAAATGCTTGAAATCGCATGCATATTCTTTTTTTTTTTCCACTTAACATTAATTATAACCACTACAGGCACTTTAAAAAGGGATCTGATTATATATTCATAATAAATTAAAGTTGAGATTCTGCAGAATTCTTACAATTAAAATCTATGTTGATTCAAGAACATTGCATAATAGCAATATGCCCTAAAGATTTTATGATAGGCTATTAAATTATTTTTCAAAGACATATTTGAAGCTATTCAAGTACATTTAGAAAATTATAAGTGTTACAGGAAAAGTGGAAGAGTTAAAATATTAAAAACTTAATATTTTGCCAAAAGAGTTCACCAAGGTTCTCTGAAAGTCACTAAATCATCTGCATAACAAATTCCTCAGATATTCTTGTATTTTACTTATAGGAAAAATTTATATTTTGATTGGAGCATGGTGAGAAATTTTGTGGAAAATCCTATTTATTATTGCTATTTTTTCTTTTACTTTATCACAAATTATAATGGGTAATCTACATGAGTGATTATTTTTCTTCTTCTGACAATTCTTTCTGCAAAAATTCTTTAAAAATGTCCCTATCCAGAAATACTGGGTTTTATTTAATTTAAATGACCATTCTTAAAAAGGCCAAGAATTTTAAATAAAAGTTGGTATTATACCCAACATCATTATTCTAACTTTTAAATAAAAGCATGTAAGTAATTTCATTAAATAAAAGTAGGAAAATAGTCAATGCAAGATTAAGTTTATCAGAGTAAATTTTTAAAAACTATGTTCTCATAAAAGAAATCTAAAATATGAGAAAAAGAAAGATTAAAACTAAAATGATATTAATAAAAAAGATATACTATAAAAATACTAACCAAAAAAAAACTTGTGTAACTACATTAATATCAATGAACATAGTCTTCCAAAAATTACTAAATATAAAAAGAGACATACTTCAATATCAAAGTGGTAAATGTTTATGCATCTAATAACATATATTTAAAATATAAAAACAAACATTAACAAATGTAAAAAAAGGGTGAATAAGCCTCAATCATGGTACATTTTATCGTACTTTCCTCTGTACCTGATTGAACCAGAAGATAAAATATGTGAAGATAATGATAATGTGAACAATGTAATAAACAAGCCTGATCTTAGTGATATGTATGGAGCCCTCTAAGGAGGCCTGTACTTCATTTCCAAAAATTGACCAAATGTGGGCCATGTGGGATGACTCGATAATTTACAAAGAATTGAAATCATGCAGAATGCATTTTCTTTCAACAGCAGAGTTCAGCTAGAAGTTTATACTAAAAATAAAAAAATAAAATAAAATAAAAAAATAATAACTAGAAAGTACTGAAATTTTTGGAAAGTAAGACAAGCGCTTCTAATTAACCCATTGATAAAATAATAATTCAAAATACAAAAAATAATTTTTTTTTTAAATTCAATCTTGAGACACTACATATTGACATAGGTGGAAGGTGGTTAAAGCACCACTTAGAGCATTAAAATATATATTGGAAAAAATAAAGGCTAAAAATCAATGCTATAAGCATTTTTATCTCAAGAACCTAGGGAAACAAGAGCAAATAAAGCCTAAAGCATATAGAAAAAAGGAAATTAGTTGCAGAAATTAATAAAATATAGTAGACATATTTAATATAGAGGATAACCAAAGCCAAAAGTTAATTTTGTTGTAAAATTATTAACATTGATAACTCTGGGGTGGGTTGGTCAAAAGAATAAGTGAGAAGGTATAAATAAACAAACAGCAGAATTGAACAAGGATATATTACTACAGATTCTACAGATAATCAAAGATAGTAAGAGGATATTTGAACACAATTTGCCCTGATGGATTTTAAATTACAGATAAAATGGACAAATTCCTAGAAAACACACTTCAACCAAGTTAACATTAAAAAAATTTAAAAATTCAAATAATGCTTTACATGAAAGAAATGAAATCTTCAGTTAAAAATTTTCTCACAGAGGATACTTCAGAATCAGATGGCTTTGCTGGTGAATCCTACAATCATTTAAGGAAGGAATTATATCACCTATTAAAAGTTCTAAAAGACAATTTTAAAAAGGAAGCACTTCTGAAATTGTTTTATGAGACGTATTCATTTTCTGTGGCTATGTTACAAATTACCACAATTTTAATGGTTTAAAGCAACAATCTCAGTTTCTATGAGTGAGGAGTCTAGGAACAGCTTAGCTGAGTGCCCTGCGTAGTGTTTAACTGCAATTAACCTGTAGGATAGACTGCTTTCTGATTTGGAGCTTGGAGTTCTCTTCTGAGCTCATGTTTATTTTATAATTAGTTAATTAGATGAAGCAATACTTAAGGATATGATCTCAGGGCCTAGTTGGGTTTGTTCTAGAAATGCAAGATCTATATAGTCATTATATAGACAGAAAAACATGCTAGGATGAAGATTTAAAAATTAAAATTCTTTTTGTTTTGCTACTCTGTGCAGAACTTTAATTCTATAAACACATCAACAAAATATATACGTCATTAATTACAATTAGAGTATTGTATTAGTATGCTTTTAGACCATTTTATTCAATCATTTACATCTATTTATTTCCATAAAATGTGAAAATATTTTATTATAAAAATATGGAGTGAAGATAAAGTGTCTTAAACTTGTTACTTGTAATTATGATTTGTTTATTTTACATTTGTCAATGTTGGGCCTTAATATCTCTTCGCCTAAAATATATTTCCAGTATGACATAGACTTTACCTGGTATTCTTTTTAGAGGAATTAACTGGTATTAAGCAAAAGAGGACAGTTAATATCCTGGATCATAAGGTAAAACCCCCTTTCTTTCTTCCTTCCTTCCTTTTAACCACCTTTAAATTTTTTACTTACGGATCAATTTGTTTTGGGGCATTGACTTACTCTTTAAATTGGATTATATGGCAATCTTGAATTGCTTATCTAAACCAGGTGATGTTGGATGCCATAAGGAACATAGGAAGAATGCAATGTTCTTTCCCTTAAGGAGTTTAAATCTAAAATCCTCAAGACATTAACTTAAACTCACATATTTTAATGTTATTCAAATAATTTTAAATATTTATTTGAATCTGAGGGAATTTCATGTTCAAGATATTATAATAAAAAATATTGCTGTGTATACCCAAAAGGAAATGTTGTTTGTGTTAATGTTGAAGATTTGTCAAGAATTCAAATGTATTTCCAAATTATAACTATAAAAATGCAAGTTTCCTAAAGTGTATGAAGGTTTTATGCACATATCGATACAAATCACATCAAGCAGGGTATCCATAGACACATATCTAATCCTGATATAATTTCCTGTCAAGGTTGGATTTTATAGGAATAACTCAGAAAATTACTTTCCTTCATTTTCCCTTTGTAAGATGCTGTTGCCTTTGGTATGCTAGGTTTTTTGAAATCGTCCAAATGGTCCTGTTTTGTGATCCTATCAAATGATTCTATAATCCTTACACTGAGATTAATAAATTGATAACTTTTATATTTGATATTTTAGAACTTAAATGTTTTTCTCTCAACATCTTATATAATACAAAGTGTTATCACTCTGTATATTCACTTTACTTTTCCATTATTTTCTTATATTTTATCACTGATGCTTTTTTTAGGTTTACATAGTGTGTGCACTCACACACACATTCATATATTTATATGTCTATTTTTATATTTAGTATGTATTTATGTATACATATAACATTACATACAAAATATGCCACTGAAATTATACATGTCTGGCTTGTATTGTGAAGGAAACAACAGAGAGCTATGATTAAGAATGGAAAGCAAGGTCAGAGAATTCGAGATGGCTGACCAGAGACACCAGCTTCCCTAACGTCTCAGTAAGGAGATGTTTTAGATGAAAGAGAAGGAGCAAGCAAACAAACAAACATAGATCGAGTGTAGCTCTGGGGGAAGGGTGCTGGAGCATGCAGGAGACTCCACGTTAGGAAGTTGTGGAACAGAACAGGAAGGAGCAAAGTATCAGCAGAGATCAACCCCCTGAGAGCCCTGGGGTCCAGCAAGGAGGGCAGGTGGAGAGGTTTGTTTCTCCCTCCCTTTCATCTCTGACAGTCTGCAAATTCCCTGGCTGCTGGAGAGACTTTCTGCCACCACAGGGCCCAAGGGCTGCTTCTGACAGTGAGCTAGGAACTTCTTGGGGACAAAGTGCCAATTTGGATGGAACTGGACACCATTATCCTAAGTGAAGTATCTAAAGAATGGAAAAATAAGCACCACATGTACTTACTATTAAATTGGAACTAACCGATGAGCACATACCTGCATAGAGGGAAGTAAATCTCAATGGAAATCAATCAGGGGGAAGGGGGGAGGAGAGGATGGGAGAAAACATACCTAACTGGTATAATGAACACTATCTGGGTGATGGGCACACTTTTAACCCCGATTCAGGCATTTCCAAAGTGCTCCATGTCAACAAAAACATTTGTACCCCATTAGTACTTGGGGAAATAAAAAAGCAAGGTCCAGGAAAGTCTCTGTGAGGCAGTGACTTCTGAAAAATGAACTCTCTGAAGAGTGGGGGAAAAACGATTGGGCAGGTATAATAACATGAAGAATATGTGAGTTACGTAGTGTGCCCCTCAAAATTTACATCTACCCAGAACTTCAGAATGTGACTTTATTTGGTAATATGGTCATTGTTGATGTAATTAGTTAAGGATTTCGAAATGAAATCATCCTGGATTTAGGATGGGCCCTAAATCTAATGACTGGTGTTCTTACAAGAAGAGGAGAGGACATAGACACAGAGGAGAATGCCATGTGCAAATAGAGACAGAGGTTGAAGTGATGTATCTATAAGCTAAGGAATGCCCAGGATTGCTAACAACTACCAGAAGCTGGGAGAGAGGAATGGAAGAGATTCTCTGTTGAAACTTCCAGAAGGAAACAAACCCACTGACAACTTGATTTTGTACTCCTAGTATCCAGAACTGGCATTTGGAGTAATTTACCATAGCACATCTAGAATGCTAAGGCAAGGAGTGAGGGATCTATATGCAACTCATTTAGTGAGCTAAGAGCAAAGCGGCATTCAATGTGATTGGTGTTAGGAGTTTGGATTTTATTTTAAGTAATCTGGAAAGGGATAGGAAAGTTTTATGTGAGGGAATTACATAACAAGATTTACATTTTACAAATATAATGCTGGTTGCTCTTAAAAATTAGTGAAATGGGACAAAAACTGAAGAAAGTTCCTTGGTGGTAGCAAAAGAGAAGTGAACCAGGTTGAGAACCAGGTTGAGTTAGAATTGATGTCTTGCAGATGGATTGGATTTGCATGTTGAGGAAAAATTAAAGATGCTTCCTAAGTTTTAGGCTGAACTACCAGATAAATGTTCGTGACATTTACCAAAACAGGGAGCACAAGAAAGAGAGAGATTTTGGTGGAAGTGTGGTGGGGAGAGAAGAGGAATGTTATTTAGTTTGACACGGGTGAGTTCTTTATGTGGATTGAGATTTAAATTTCAGG
>RJWJ010030425.1:0-19929 GCA_004363605.1 Indri indri | reverse complement strand
CAAACTCCTGGGCTCAAGCGATCCTACTGCCTCAGCCTCCCAAGTAGCTGGGACTACAGGCATGCGCCACCATGCCCGGCTAATTTTTTCTATATATATTTTTAGCTGTCCAATTAATTTCTTTCTATTTTTGGTAGAGACGGGGTCTCGCTCTTGCTCAGGCTGGTCTCGAACTCCTGAGCTCAGAACGATCCGCCCGAGGCGGCCTCCCAGAGTGCTAGGATTACAGGCGTGAGCCACCGCGCCCGGCCGAGGGAGGGGCTTTCTGGGCAGTGAATGGAGGTTTGGAGAAGGGCACCAAGACATTCCGATTGGGACACAGTGAATTTGAATTTGACGTGACAGCAAAATACCCAGGTGGAGGGGTCCAGGAGCTCACTGGAGACAGGGACTGGGAATTCAGGAGGGATGTGGGTGGGGGTTATTGGTTACTGGCAATCATTGGAAGGCAAGGAGATGGACATGATCCCGGAGAGAGAGCACGTGGAATGCAAAGAGAAAAGAGCCAATGACAGAACCCAGCAGCAGTGCGGGGTGGAGGGGGTGCCAGCGGGAGAGACTGAGGACTGGCCGGAAAGGAAGGCGGAAAACTGGAGCAAGGCGGAGCTCCCTGAAGGCAAGAGTTTCAAGAAAATGATGGTCACTGTGCTCCACAGCGTAGACAGGTAGATTAAGCTGTTGAGAACTGATTGATTTTGCACCTCCCCCCATGGTTGCAAGACCCTCCTCTTCTGGCTGAAATGACTTCCCGGGGATTATTTGTTTTTAATTTTTCAGTTTTGCAAGATGAAAAGAGGAATCGGGATGGATGGCCGTGATGGTTGCACAGCACAGTGAGTGTATTGAGTAACAGCGAACCGTATACTTAAAAATGGTTAAGATGGCAAATTGTACGTGTATTTTACTATGACTTTTGAAAAACTGAAAAAAATAACAAATGAAAGATATCAGCATATAAGGATCCATGAACTAAGACATTTCTTGCAGCCATAGGTGTAGTGGTGAAACAGCTGGTCACGACCTCAAAATGTCTAAACACCAGTTAATGTTTGAATAGAATATGGCACTTCTAAAGTTGAAAAAAAAAATATTGGTGCCTTAGTAGTCACAGAATGTCCCCCAAATGAACTGCGTTTTCCTAGGGAGAGGGCACAGCCCCGCAGTTCCTCTGGTCAGGTAGGCTGTCTATCCCACCCCTCCTCCCCCCTCCGCCCAGGGCAGAGTCAAGGTGGAAAGGCCCAGAAGGAAGGCGCCCCTAGAACAAGTCTCATCTATCCCCACATAATCTTGCCACCGTGATCGCTTTGCCCAAGACGCCAAATTGTGCCTCCCCCTCACTTGAGTCCCTGTGGACTCGGAGCCTAACTCGCTGCGCAAGAGGAAACCCCCAGCCTCGGTCCCCCTGGGGATTTTTAGTGCATTAGTGAAAGCAATTTTGGTGGAAGCCAGATTGACAAAGACAGGGGAGGAAAGGAGGTGGAAACCGCGGCCCCACTCTTTACAGCCACGTGCGTGATGACCACCCTCTTCACTGAGCCGCAGAGTCTCTGGATAACTGGCAGAAAAATTCAGAATGAAAGGCAGAGGGCTTTTCGCTGTGACCTCCGCTGCAATTCTTTTAAACCCAACTCTGCTTTCATTTAAGACCCTGAGCATTTGTTCCTGGGCTTATTCTCGTGGCTGCTAAAAGTAATGTAATTGAAAGGATTAATGACATCTTTGCCTTCCTGTTTTGTAAGAAATTGTTCCACTTCCATGTTTAACGTGCTAGGAGAAGAATATGAAAAACCTGGATTCCTGGTTTTTATCAATGGAAGTTCGTGTTTTCTCAATCTTTTCAGGAATCAGTTCTTTGCTCTTTGAAACAGATGATCCTTCTCCCATTGAGAGTTTCTTATTGTCAAGTTCGATGCCATCAAGAAAAGTCAACGCATGAATTATAATTTATTTACCACAATGGGATTTCTACAAGACAAAGACAGGAGGCTGAGTAAAGAAGATAAACTGAATACTGAAACTGTTTCTTTTCTTTAAAAAAAAGAAACAGCAAAAATGATGGTTCCTCTGTAACTGTGCAGGTTTTTTTTTTATTTGTTTGTCTTTTGTTGCTGTTGTTGTCCTTGTTCTTTCTTTGGGCCAAAACTCTAGTGTATTACATCCTTTAGTGTCACGGAAAAGACTATTCTGCTGGTGATGCCACAAACATTATATAACACATTTACCCATGCAGAAAGGTATCCGAGGTTAAATTTGTTTACATTTCTGGTTGATTCACTTAGCACCAACAGCCAAGGCAACTAGTTAAATCTTATTCTATGGCCACAGACGGCCCTTTACCTAAGCGTGTGTTGTGATGACAGGAGGAGTCTGGCGAGAGAGTGAGGGGTCAAGGTGAACCCAATGCTACTGCTGGAAAAACAATGGCCGGTTGGTACAACTGGTTTCCAAGAAGAAGACCACAGGACAAGGCTCTTGTGTTAGCCAACAGAAGCCAAGCCCAGCTGATCTAAGCAGAAAGGGTATTTATTCATAAAATGGTGGGTGGCTCACAATAATCCTCAGGAAACCTGGGGGTCCAGCTCCGAGGCAATGCCTCCTGGATCAAGGCCTAAAGTTATGATGAAGACAGGTCAGGTGATGGCTCTGCTGTGGACACCAATGATGCTGCACTGTGCTGTAGAAGCTGCCATGCTCCCGGTTCAACACTGTCCCACTCCTTCCCATCACTAGCTGCCATGGGGGTGGGGTGACCTGGGGTATGCCCCTCCCCTCAACTATGAGACAGGCTGGGCAGGTGGTCTCTGGTGTTTCCAGGTTTGTTTGTGTTTTTTTTTTTTTTTTTGGAGACAGAGTCTCGCTCTGTTGCCCAGGCTGGAGTGCAGTGGTGTCACCATAGCTCACTACAACTTCAAACTCCTGGGCTCAAGCAATCCTCCTGCCTCAGCCTCCTGAGTAGCTGGGACTACAGGTGCATACTACCACGCCAGGCTAATTTTTGTTTCTTGCTCTTGCTCAGGCTGGTCTCGAACTCCTGAGCTCACGTGATCCTCCCGTCTCGGCCTCCCAGAATGGTGGGTATGAGCCACCTTGTCTGGCCTCTGTTTCCAGTCGTAAGTGGGAGATGGCTTTGGTGATATCCTGGGCAACTAAATAGAATGACAAATGTCATTCTCACACTTGAGAACTAGAACTACGTCTTAACCTTTATGGGCTGAGACCCAGTACAATGCCCCTGCAAGTAGTAGGTACCAACCAAACTTCTGATTATGAACTTTCTGCCAATGTACATTCAGGAGTTACAACTTACAGATTAACGATCGCCTGGAGAGCTGAGCAACTTGACCAAAGTCTTTGCTTTTTAAAATTGTGGCTCTTTTTAAAACCCATTGTAATGTGGCCATATTGTATTCACGTTGGTTGATGAGATCCATGTCAAGGCTCTTAACAAAACTCACCATCCACTCAATGAAAATCTCCTTCTGACCTTCACGAGTATGATTTGCATGGTATAAAAAAATAAGGGAAAAAAACCATTTAAATCCTTTGTTCTCTATTAAGTTAGAGAGAGAAAGGATATCCTTAGCATTTTAAGATGAACATCTCGAAAACCGTACTCAGAGTGGCAAGCAGGTATAATCTAGGGTTATTTGACAAGATTGTTCTTCCTAGTGACTACTCACCAAAAGGGAAAGCTTGGAACTGATTGACTAGCAAGCTATCCATTTACTGTGAAATAAGGAAAGCTCTGGGGCTTAAATGGTAAGGTTATCAAATATCTTACATCCAAACAGCTACCTTAAAATGACTGCCACACAGACAACGGTTTTCTCCCAATGGTAATGTTTGCTATTTTAACGTACAGTATGGTGCCTTGCAGACACTGGAAACTCAATGGATTTTTCTTGGTGGTGATAACAGCTAGAGATAACATAAATTGCCTCTTACTTTGGTAACAAAGGCTTGGCATGTTTTTGGCCAGTGTGGAGGTATTTTAACATAGTACACTAAAAATACAGGGGAAGTGTTATAGCTACTGTGTATCCATTGCGGATTTTGATGCATTTTAATAAGATTATTGTTATTCTTAGATGAGCGTTTGTCGTAAAGACAGAAGAGTTCCTGTAAACCATTCACCTAACCTCCTATAATGCTAATATCTCAAATAACCATGACACATTTATCAAAACTAAGACATTTACACTGGTATAAACTATTAACTAAACTACAGACTTCGTTTGGATTTCCCCACCATTTCTTGTGATGAGAGACTTCAGCACCAATTTGAGCTAGATGGTCCATAAGGCTGTAGCTGAACTCCATGAATTCAAACTCACAGGGACTAGACATGGAGATGGCTGAGAAGGAATATAGTATTTACCACTGGATGTGCCCCAAATACTTTGCATGCATGATCTGATTTCATCCTCCCCAGAAATCAGTGGAGGAGGGGATAGTGGATACTGTCGTATCCTCTTTACAGATGAGACAGTGGGGCTTAGGATACCGTGCGATATTCGCAAGACAGTTCAGTTGGGAAGTGGCAGAGCCAGAATGTGAACTCAAGCCTCTCTGATTCCAAAGCCTGCCACGGTGACCATGACCACGGCAGCCCAGACTGATGCACACCTATCACAGGTGTGATGCAGACACTGCCGCTCTTCATCAGCAGCCTTGCCCAGGACCCACCTTCCAAAGCTCACCTGGACCAACTGTGGCAGGTGACCCCAATACAGGAGGTTGTCCTGTAGCAATGGCATGTGACTGTACAGGGAACGGGGTTTTCTGTGGTGTATGGAATCAGTTTCGACCCTGGACACTCCAACTTCTCCTGCTGGTAGGAGACATTCTCCCCATCTGCGGCTGCCTCTGCTGCTCTCCTTCCTTGTGGGGTGAGCATGCGGCCACCTGCTGCTAGCCTGGGAAGAGCACAGTGCAAACATCCCCACACGCCTTTTGCTTTGCTTTCCTGAGTGGTTTAAGGCTTCATTAACGTGTGTAAAGTGATCTGAAACGCGGGAATGAAAAGAGCTGGAGAATTCAGAGTGTGGAAGACTACCTGAGCTGAGACAGCTGAGAAAGAGGGGCCGAGGGAGACAAAGGGGGTCTGGAGAGGCTGGGGAGGGCCTTGTCTCAGCAGCCAGCTGCTTGGCCCACAGCCAGATCGGGCTGTTTCTGGCAGCATTCTGCCCTGCACTTTCCTCTCACGGCTTGCATCGCGGCTCTGCTAATGGCTCAGACCCCAGGATAAATAATTCCTGAAAAGCCTGGGCTGGAGCTGAGGAACAGGTCTGAGGACACACACTGTGGCCAGTCCCACGTCTGCCCCTATGGAGAAGGGAATGAGACGCCATCCATTATCCGCTTTCGCCAAAGCAAGACCATCTGCAAATGACTGGGTTTGGTCAATGAAGGAATAAATGGGATGGATATTTAATAGCAAAGATATGAATGAATCAAAGTGAGTTTTGTTCATTCCTTTTGACAAGCGTGGATTCGTCGTAGTGATTTAGTACTGTCACTTGTGGGAAGCAATAAATCCTTTGTAAAATGGTGGGTAAAAGTAATGACATCCAGGTCACGTGCCATTTCACCATCTCCTAAGTGTGTGTTAGTAAAAGGGCGAGGCTATTGGTTTCATGGAGAATGTTAAGGCTTCTGCCTTCATAGGGTGAAGGCGGGTGGCATTTTATTGCAATTTGAAGCATATAGAGAAGCAAGTGGAAAATCTTTCAGTATAACCTGATACCACCTATATCTAGCAAGTTAGCATTACGGGGTCCTTTCCAGCACAGTGGGGATTTCTGTGCATCTCTCTGTGTAGAGAAACGGTGGCTATATATACAGCCTATTCTAAACTGTTTATGATGATGGAGAGGGAAAAAGTTTGTTTAGATAATCTGAAGTTTACACTGGGCTTTCATCGTGTTTTAACATCCTGCTTGGGCTAATAGTTATGTGGTTATCCATCTCCTGAGCCCACAAACTGAGGATGTGGCCAGCCCGCTGCACAAGAGGGCTGCTTGTGTGAGCATCAGTTGGAGAATTCCAGAGGCTCTAATCAGCCTGGCATGGGGCCAGGTGCCCACCCTGGGGCCCATCCTGTGGTCACATTGTTAGATGCTTGTTCCCAAACTGAATCGTCAGCTCTTCCTGCATCTAAAACCTGCTGGCCCTTGGACTGGAACGACACCACTAGCTCTCTGGGGTCTGTAGCTTGCCGGCTCCAAATCTTGGGACTCCTCAGCCTCCCTAATCACGTGAGCCAAATTCTTACAACAAATTTCTTTCTCTCTATATATTAATATTCAAATATATCCTATCAGTTCTGTTTCTCTGGAGAATGCCGACTAATGTACAAATACCTTCTTATTTACTAACTGTATTCACTTAAAAAATTTATTGAGCACCTATTATATGCTAGACACTGTTTTATGCCTCATAAATGATCCCTGAATAAAGCAAAGATTCCTGGCCCCGCGGAACTTCTGTCCATGTGTGTGCAGGGAGAGGGTGGGGGTAGACAACGAATTACAAAAATCCTAAGTGAAATAGTAATGCGTTAGCAGGTGGTAAGTTCAAGGGAAAAAGGCAAAATAGAGCAGGATCAGGAGGCTCCAGAGACATTGGGAAGGGGACATTTGAACAAAAGCTTATTGGAGATAAAGGGGTTTGCCGCGTGGAAATCGTGACCGAGGTCAGGCCGCTGTGGATGCTGCCACCAGCCTGTACCTCCAGCCGCATCGACAGGCGCCTCCTCACGGGCAGCTTCATTTTAGCCACCCTGCCCTCCACGCCGCACTCTGGCCTCCTCACCTTTTCATCCCTCCGCACCTTCGCCCATGTCTAGGATGTCCCCTCTGGTAGGGACTTTCTTCTCCTCACTCTTGTATATGTACATCTCAGTGGAGTTACCCAGAGACTAATCCCAGCAGAGAGCCAAGAATGTCCCCAGGCTGGACTGTTAACTGGAAGTGGCAGTGTTACCTCAACCCAGGGGTGGGGGTCGTGGGTAGAAGCCTCAGCCAGATGCGGTGCTGTCGGAGATGCTGTCAGACGAGAGGGGGAGGCGAGGAAACTCTCTGGCCTCTGCCCTCTTGCGATCCTCCATTCTGCCTCCGGTGCCTCTTGCTGGCCATCCCCAGCCACCCGCCAACTGACTCAGGAGGCTGTGACACTCAGCCTGCCAGAGGCAGCTCCTAGCAATACAGAGCAAAGGGCAGGCCTGAGAGCGGCTTGGAAGACAACTGGCCCAGGACCGGGGGGCAATTGGCATTTGAGCGTAGAGCACGAGGGACATGATTTTACTTTAGCACTTTTGCGTCTGTGCTGCAATCGTCGCCTGTCCCTGGGCTCCACAGGACAAGGAATGCTTTGAGGACTTTGTTTATTTTTTCTACCCGGAGCCCAGAACAGTACCTTGCTCAACATGTGATGTCTACGCATTTGCATGAATGAGCGAATGACAGTTTCTTTTGACTGGTACCTCTTCTGGTGTGCTCTGGCTTTGAGAAATGGCTCACCACCAGCGTTTCTTTTCAGCTTCTCATCGCCTCCTCTTGGTGCTAATATTGCTTGGAGCCTGGACATGCAACATTTGAAGGCCACATACATGGTGTGACTATAAAGTAATTAGACCAGTTTTCAGCAAAGGGATCAAATGAATTCATCAAGTAAGTTTTGCATGAATCCTTCCAAGCATTTCCCCAGGAAGGACGTACCGTTTTCCAATGTTATTACCATACCTGGCCCCTTTCCTTATGCATTGCGCAAAAAAAGGAATGAATCACTTTTCGGAATAAAACGTTTTTGTCTTTTCAGTTAAATGTCACCCAGCCCTTCACCTGGTGGCATTTCAGTGGGTTGGGAGGCATCATCAGAGAAGTTACATTTCCGTTTGGCAGAGGGGAGGAGGGAAGGGATGGCCACAAACAGAACCGAGTGGCGACTCTACCGCAGGTGCAGGAGGGCTGAGAAGTGATGCCCTGGAGATGCATCAGAGCTCCGGTGGTCACCAGGTCTGGACAGAGACTCCGTGGATCTCACTAATAGGCCATCTAGTATCTGAAACACCTTGAGTTTCCAGGGTCTTCGGGGCTTTTCAGCACTGGGGCTATGCATAAAAACCCAAGTTCAACTTGAGAAAACCTTACTCCTCCATGTGTAAAGTAGAGTTAGTTCTTAATCTCTGATAAAAAGCAAAAAGGTGTATGTGTTACAGGGGCATCGCTCAGCCTCAGAGTTTTAAGTCTTCCACCTGCCAGGGGGCCCTGGATGGCCCCAGGGCAGAAATCTGACCCGTGTGTGTCTCACTCGACATCTTTCTCATTTCATGGAGACTAAAATTTTTCCAACAAGCCTCATATTTCCATGCTGGTGACTTGCTGCTGCTGAAGAAACCTACCTGCATTTTGTTTTGGATACTTCACTTTCCGCAATACTTACAGAGCAATAGTTGGGAGGCCAGGTGGTGTACTCGAAAAAGCAGGGCTTGTTGAGAGTGGAGACCGGGGTCTGGATTCCAGCTGCTCGCTCATCAGCTGTGTGATTCTGCACAAGTCACTTCACCTTTCAGGACCTCCACTTTCCCACTTGAAAATTGGGGATATCTCTTTCCCCACAGATGTGTGGTAGAGATCACATGAGATGTATGTGTGAGTGCTTGGAAGATTGACAAGTGTAACATATTACAACTAGTTCTCTGCGTGGATAAAAGGCATCAGAAAAGGTGCCTTTGATGTTTAATTAATACTAAAAATCTTCCATTACATTTATTTAGCTAAAATTGGAAAGGGGGGAGAGCAAGGGTACTTTTCAAAGGGACTTTTTCTGCTCCAAAAATAGAATTCAGAAAGCACATATTTGATTTTCCTTTTGGTGTAAACCACGGCACCATTGTCATTAGCAGTTTTACAGAATTGTGACCTTCAAACTTGGTGATATCAAAGACTGAAAGAACGCTCCCAGTCTTGAAGCCTTTCAAACAGGCTTTTCAAACTCAAGCACTTTTATTTTGAATTAAGAGCTAATAGAATTGTCCTCTTAATTGAGCACTTGCAAGATTAGAAGTTGCTTTCCAGGTGGGCTGCAGTAAATGAATGTGCCAGGAGGTTGCTGAAAGCCCTTTTGGGGGGAAAGGAGGGAGAAACTGATCCGAGTTCTTGTAACAAACACCCTTTGCTCTGTTGTGAAAGAGAAACCTAGAACTTACAGTCTTCCTAATTGTACATGAGCTGATTTGTGTATAAATCTGAGATCATAATTTACTTTCACTTTACTGATTTGGTGAATTTTCGCATTTGTTTTAATTTGTAATTAAGTTTTCTCTATGAGGCACGCCATATGCCACCATTAATTCTTTCTCATTGATTTCTTAGGCGATACATGAGTGCATATTTTGATGCAATTTTTGAGGTCTTTTGAAAATCAAATGACGACGTGGTTAGCCATATGGGGCTTTGTTATTTAAAATAGCATATTATAATGTAAGAGAAAGCAAAATGCAAAAGGACCTATCAACAAGGGGGAAAATATTGGAAAACTGGTTGAAACATTGTTTTGAACCCACAAATTTTCAACCTTTTTTCTTTTCCTGCGTTCTGTTTTCGAGATCCATCTTTATTGATCCCATACCGTGCCTTACCTCCCGTCACCGTCCGATATCACATGTGCACCGGGCAGAGCTCTGTATGCCAGTGACTCCCTGCGTTACACACTGGGGCTGCACATCCTAACATCTGCCTTCTGAGTTCAGTTGTAGCCAGTGGCTTTCTTTTCATACCGTGTGCAAGGATTTGACATCAAGCTCCAGTTCGCCCGCGCATACCGTGGCCGCTTTTGAAAGGGGCCGACGGATCTGCCGGTGTGCCCCGGGCTTCGCGCGGCTCCCGCGCTGCCTGCCGTACGTGCGGGCTGCAGACCGGGCCGCGGGGCGGGCGCGCGGCGCGCACTAGGACCCAGCAGGGCTCCGGGCCCGGGTGGGAGCCGCGCCGCCGACCCCGGGCGGGCGCCGGGCGCAGGAGCCGGGGTTCCGGCCGCGATCGGCTGCAGCTCGGCCGGGAGACGGCGCGACCCGGCGGCGGGGCCACGCGCGAGTCCAGCGTCGCTGCAGCCCCCCAATGCGGCCGCGAGAAGCAGCGGGGGGGCAGGCGATCGAAGGTAACGAAAATGGGGCTCGTTTCCTGCCTCCTGATCTGCTCTTGTTTAGCATTGTCATGAGAAGCCCTCCGTGTTCAGCCTGCTGCATTTTGGGGCACCCTTTGATTTTTTTTTTTAAGGTGTCCGGCCCCTTATTTCCACCTGGTTTCAGATGATTTATAGCCTGCAGCCCAAATGAGAAAGATCCAGGAATGGCAAGTTGCTTATTTTCATTGGTTTTGTCTCAAAAGTAAGTTCATTAAAAAAAAAAAAGTTTCTCCAGGAATTTGTGGATAGTTGTTTTTTTAAAAAAATTTTTTTTTTAAATTGCAGACAAATGGATATTTATAAAAATGATCAAATAATGGATGTAATTCTGTTAATTACTTCTAGGGAAGCCCACTTTTGTGGGCTGCTCAGGCGTTACTTTTATTTTCAAGGAAGAAACGTGTTAAATGTGGAGTTTGGGTGGGCAGAGTTTACAGCATTGCTGTGGCAACTGTTCTGCTATCAATTATAAACAGAGTGTCAAATCTACAGGCAGTTTAAACCTCTTTTCAAATTCTGTAACTGTTTATCTTGATACGACATATACAGATGAGAGTTTCTGTTGAGGGCAGTAAGAATATTTCTCTTTCTGGAGAAACACTGTTTTGAGGAGAAAACCGTGATCACCGGCTGGGGAGGCTAAAGAGACTATTTTTCATGCTTTGTTTATACTCCGGGAATGACATTTGGGGAAGGGAAACATAATCTTTCTCAGGAGCTGTTAATTGTGGGGTTATTAATTTATTTAATGTATTAGTTTCAATTGGTTGGGCTCAGGGAGCCCTTCGTCACAGGCTGTGCTTAAGGTGACACATTTGCTAGCAGTTGGGACACATGATTGCAAATGTAAAATGTGCCTCATCTGAAAGGACTGGTCTGCTGGAAGCTCCCATGTGGAGCTGTCGTAGGCAGGGTGCGACTGGCTCATTGAGGAAAAAGGGAATCGTTTTCCTTAGCTAAGGAAGACATCCTGTTATATTCCTTTTGTTCCCTGTTTTTCATTGATCGCCAGCTCTGCCTTAGAGAGAGCAGCTCAGAGGGTGCAGAGCTCTGAAGACTGCACAAATGACTAGAGCCCACTTTAACTCTCCTACTGATTGGTCAGTTAGATTGAGACTTACGAAAACAGTCACCCAAACCCTTTTTAAAAAATTGTGCTGTAATTTCACATTAGCCTTCTCGTGCACAGATTTCTGCAAGGTCGATTTTTAATTCTGGTGCAGTTTGCTCGAGATATCTTTATGTTTAATTTTTTTATTGTTGTTTCTATCCAGATAAAGTAGGCCATTTTGGTGACAAATTTCTTTGCAGATGTCGGCTACTAGCTTGCACGTATAGACCTATCACTTTACAATACATTCTCAATGATTTCTGCTCTTAAGTTGTAGAATGCAAAGTTGTTCAACTTAGAATAATTTTTCCTAACCATTTTTTGATTTGAGTATTTAAATAGCACCCTCAGCAGATGGATGCTTAACTGTATCATTACTTTGATAATTTAAGTGCCTTGTGCATTAGCATGTTTCATGCACCAAATCTAAGTGTGTGACAAAGATAGAACAAAACAATAAAGAGCAAACAATCAAAATCAGCTTGCACACTATTATAAGAAATTGTGGCATCTGCTTTGAGGAGAATGCATTTCACATCCAAGAAAAAGGGCATTCTTTACCATGTAAGAATATGAAGTAGTAAACATTTTGAAATGTTGTATCTATAAGACAAAATATAAAGCCCGTGAACATTTTCATTTGAGCCTCTAAAGTGCTTTCATTAAAGAAGCACTGTCCCAGAAGTTGTTAAATGTATAAACACTTTTCTGATTGGCTTAAAAATTTAGACACAGGAAGTGGATTGTATCTAATAACCGATGAGTGGAGACATGGTTGTCATGGAAACCGAGAGGAGTAACCCCCCCCAACCACACATGCATACTCTACCATGACCACCACTTAAAAAAAAAACAAAAACAAAACCTGCATGTCATCACAAATGCCTGGAGAACATGTTGGCTTCTGTAAGCTTTCCCACAGCATCTGCTGAAACCTGAGACCGTGCCTGTCAAATCAAGGTCATTTTACAACAACAACCAAAAATGTAGTCTCTTGGATTTCATAACTGTATTTGTATTGAAAATATTTGAGGAAAGAGCCTCAAAGCAAGGATGAACACCCTTGCTTACTTTGCATTTTGCTACCTCTGAGTTTGTGCAAGGGAAGGCTAAGATGAATGTATTTGAGCACTTAATTGTGGAATCAAACTGACTTGTATGTCTGCTGTTAGAACAAAACTCTTCTTAGAGCCATAAAGAATAGACTGTTACCTGTGGATGAAGAGTCATCTGGGGAAGCTATAATGAGGCGTTTCTGTTTGCAAGAAGGTTCAAAGTTGAACTGAAGCAATTGAACTTAAGCACTTGCGGCATTTTGGAACCTGCTCTGAGGCTGCAAGTGTGGGGAAAACTGAAGACTGTCTGGTGCTTTGGGAAGTAGAAGGCAGGGTGTTTTCAGTAGCTGAGCAGGGAAAGGAAAAAAACTCCTAAATGGAAATAAGAGCTGTTTCAAAACTGCAATTTTTATTATTATTCAGTTGACTTAGAAAAGTTTCCTCTTTTGTGGATGGGGAAGAGTTCTTTAGTTTTTAGAATAATTGAGAGATTTCCAAAATCAAAGTTGCAAGTATTTCCACTATGTTGGTAATGGTTTCCCTGAGGAATGTAAAGAAAGAAGAGAAGTTTGGAAGCCGCCCCACCCCCACCCCATTGATTTTACTAACTGGAAAGTAACCAAAGAGGCCCTGTCCTAAATTTTGACTTTGAGGATCAACATTGAACCTTGTAAATATAAAGCAAATGCGTTTCTTACACGTTTATAATCTTGTCAATGGCAATCTTCGAATTTTAAGTTCTTGGTATTTATTTAGAAATGTCTTCCTTCCAACCCTGGTGATTTATAGCATTGTATCGCTTTGTCTTATTTGCAAATGGTCAGTTTTAAAACTTATTCAATTAACAGTTTGATCTTTTTAAAAGCAGCAAATTTCCCTTGTTTTCATCAACTAATTGCATGGGGGTGGGGAGCAGTCCTAACTCTATTTTAATGTTTATTTAATATCCTGCATCTACATCATAGGAAATAAGACTTAGAAGCTACATAGCATTGTTTGGATGATTTAGCATATATTTCATTATCCCATGTTGTCAAATATTTAACTGATTGGGACTTGGTGAAGAAGATAAGTTTAATGGCATGCTGGTCTCTTTTAGCAAAGGATTTCCTGTAGGGAGCTTTCTTATCTGCAAGTGTGTTCATTGGCAGGAAATATGTCAGTTGCTTGTTTTTACAAACCAAAGGAAATGAATGGGATTTGTTGGTTTCTAGAATCTACCCTCATTCTCTATTGTCTTTCAAATAATTTGCTCAGAAAATTTCGTTTCTAAAGGGACTTTTGAGGAGTACAATTAATTCACTCTAAATCTTCGGCATTGCTATTTATTTCTTTTTGACTTTGGGATTAGGAAAACTGATTTTTATACTACCCTGTACAACTTATTTTACCAATACAAATTAACAAGATGTTCAATAAAATTCCAATTCATTTTCGCTTGTCAGATGGTTACTCACATATTTACTGAAGCTGGCATTTTTGGGTGGCTATGCCAAATTTCTAATAATTGTTCTGGAATACGAACCAAATGGCAGTGTCAATTTTGGATTAGTGTGGAGAGGTAAAGGGAGAGAGGCAGCTTTATTCTACTCTTTGCTTGTAACAAAAGGTCCATAAAGAATGCATGTCAGGTATATACCAACCTTGCTGAGGGCAAAAATAAATGAATGAATGGATGAATGAATGAATCAATCAAAATTTGGAAGTGAGTAGGCTAACGCCACTTTAGAGTACAGATGGGAAAAAGAAATCTTAACTTTGAAAGGATTTGCTATGCAAAAGTCTAGATTATTTTTTGGATGTTGAAGATAAGTGTATTTAATTGCTTCAATTCATGTATGTTTCAAAACCAGGAAGAGAGAAAAAGGGCAAGCTTCCTTAAAGGAAAATAAGTACATAAACCTCCATTTGCAGGGAACCCTGGTGAGGGCGGTTAGGAGTGCCTGAGGGAGAGAGAACCATTTATTGCAATGGTTTTCACACATTTTTGTAGACATCATTTTTGTTTTATATTTAGCACCAAATGAAATCTTATGCAAGACCCTAATATATGAGTCAAATAAAAACAGAGCTTCTCTGGAGGAGCTAGGAGCCCAGAACCTGCTCTATTTCCCTGGGCTGTGCCTGGGGCACACCCTAGAACCCTAGTACCCCTGTGAACACAGTTTGAAAACCATTGCTTTAAAAATATTCTCTAAATAAGACCTGAGGGAATTGCTTGCAGAGTCCTGGAACCTCTTAGCTAAAGAGAGAACTTTTTGCCTTGACAATTTATGAGGACACTTGTGCTTATAGTGAGTAGGAAAAGGGTAGCAATTAGGTATATAATGCAGTGTACCCTAAGAAGCTGATATTCGTTAGAAGATAGGTCCACTCACAAGTGTGAAAAAGCCCTGGTCCAGTCGATAATGGGAAAAGGGGAAAGGATATTTTTAGAGGTTACTTATAAACCAGGACTCTTGTTTCCTTATAAATTATAGGAACATCACATGGAGGTGTTTGAGATTAGTTGGCTACAATCTTATGGAATGCACCTCCTTAGGATCTGTTCTATCACTGTTTTTCTATTAGTCAGTGAAAATAATTTCATATTAAGTATCATTTGTAAAATGAAAGTGTGCCAAGCTATATAAATCTGCTTGGCAGACTCAGTAGTGTTTTGAGTATTGAGTAAAATGATAACACACAGATGATATTTGAATGTCATCAAATATACTCACATTATCTCCTCTATTATGAGATTGTACTGAAATGGCAGTATTGAGATTGGGCTCAGTTCTTCTCTTTACATCCCAGAAGCTACCAGTATTAAGGATTTCTAGGGGTGGCAGACAGAGGAATCCCATTTAGTCCCACTCTTGATTTTCACAATCACTCGATTCACATATGCATGAGTATGGAGGTAAGGAGAGATCAGCAGAGACTTCGGGAAAACTGTAGTATAATTGTGCTGCTTATGGCCACGGCCAACCTCCCTGCATTGTTTCTTGGAGGCTGCCCAGTTGAGAAGTCTATGGAAGTAGAAAGGGTAGACCCCTGTCTACATTCTCCTACTGCTTTCATTGTGCTTGCTGTGTTTCCACTACCTGCATGGGGTTAGAGATGGAGATTAGAATAGTATAATAAGTATTCCTGGAAGCCTCGGATCCTCCAACGATTTGTGCTGAGGCTGAAACTTGTGTAAAGCGCAAAATAGTTATGGTAGTAGATGAAAATGATTATGGTTAACTTTATTTATTGAATTGTGTGGACTAAAGCTTTTCATGTTTAGGCTGTGTGGAGCTATCTCATTCCTCCTCCCACCTGCATTTCAAAGAAGAACAAGTATGTACAGCCATAGAAAGCCAACAGAACCATCCCAAGGCATATTCAGGATAACAGAGCAGCATTTCTTTGGGAGTGAGCATTAAACGCCCGTGTTCTTGGGGACTGTCTTTTTGAACTGAAGGACACATGCCAGTTACCAGGACATTGCTGAAGTTGCTACTGGAGGACTTGTCCACATGTTGTACAGTGTGTGCCCCGCAGAGGCTCAGAGAGTAGCAAGTCCCACTTGGAAAGGGATTTTAGTAAATTATGCAAGTTTAGATTTTAGATAATCTAAGCGTGCAATTTCTTTGTACTCTGAAATGTTCTGATTCAGCAAACTTAATACTTTTGTAGCCTTTAAAATGAAAACAATTACTATATAATGACTACTTAATAAATGTCTCTAAATTAAGACCATCATATTGTTTCTTATGACCATAATAGATTTAGCACTTAGAATGGTCTCTTGAAAAAGAAATTAAATTGCTCTGGGTAAGTCTGGCAATGTTGGGTGATATAGAGAAATCACATCTTACATTATTTTATTTGATTCTTAATTTAATAATATTACTAATAATAACTATGATAATATACATTAATGTCCCATTCTACAGATAAAGAAATCGAGGGAACTACATTCCTAGAGCCACACATTCCTTGGTAGCTGACTAGTTTTCACCCTCAAGTCCTCTGACTCCAAATTCCAGGCATTTTCTACCCCACTTACCACCTCACGACTGTTCCTCTGACTGTTTCTATTCCAGGGTTGAACACTTTCCCTTCCACACTGGAAATGGAATCCCCTCCTGGGAACATCGCAGGGCGAGATGGGAAATATTTGCTGTGATTCTGGCCAGGAATAGGATTTTGCTTCTTGACATTCTGTGTCCCACATCTGGCCGTTAGTGATGACAGGGACTTTTCGGTCCCTTGTCAGTGATTACTGTACTTCATTTGTCTTCATCTTTTGGATTTCCCTTCATCCACCTCTGAGCACATTCACCTCCTTGGTAAATGAAAGGTCCTAACCACAGGGATATGATTTTCCTGAATTACCCAAATATTATACTAAGTCTAACTGTTGGTGGCATCGCTAACTCGCAAAAACAGATTTCCTGGACAACATTCACTTTTAATGAACTACTCAACAAACTCAAGGGTGCAATTACAGTGACATCTCCTTGATTGCTTTCAGAATAAAAACAACTGTCTTAACTCATCAGATTAGCAGGATGTCCAGGATCTCCCTTTGGGGCCTCTCATTGCCCTAAACCATAAATCCCATATCAGTTTATAGAGGCCAGGTTGGGGAGGGCTTCAGTTTGACTTCCACATGTAGGCAGGGAGCTCTGCTCTTGCACTAGAGTAGGGGAAGATTCTGAGTTAAATCATCACCTGGGCATCCCACTATGCTTAGTACCTATGACCACCAGTTGGAACTAGCAATGGAACAGATGTAGACATGTTCAGTGAAGTGCGTCTGGTACTTTCTAATTCTCTTGAAGAGTTCAGGTGAATGATGAACTTGGTGGAACTTGATGGAACTAATTCATATTTCACAGGTGTGATTTCACATATTTCCCATGTATGAAATCATTTTAAAGAATTGATTGAAGGAAGTGCTAAAGACATATGTACAAATTTGGGAAAACAAATTACCCATGCATTTATTCAGTGAACAATTATTGACCACCTACTGTATACGAGGAATTGGTGATAGGGATACAAGGATGAAGAAATCACTCCCAGGCAGCCTACCACCTGTTCTGTAACTCCAGCTGGCTTCTTGACTGGAAATATCCCCAAATGTGACTCTTTTGAAGTTCATATTCTAAGTGGATATAGACAGATTAAAGTGACACCCTCCTGAGCTCCTTCCTAGGAGTATTATGTGTTTTGTTTTAGTTGGGAAGCAGACCCTGCAAGGAGGATTCAAGGGTGGATAGTTTAATTGGGTCGAGGGTCCTAGGAAGATACCAGTAGGGGGATAGGGTGGGAGACGGGGAAGAGAAGTCAGCCAGTGGTGTGTTGTCCTGCCAGACACCACTGTGGGCAGCAGAGCTCAGCCCCACTAGGACATGTCAATTGCAGTCACTGGTTGAGGACTGCTCACTGGGGGCATCGATCCAGCACTTGAGGTCTGCATGCAAGCTGGCAGAGCAGACTTCAGCCAGAGAAGGTTCTTGGAGACCTCTTGATGTCCTTGGTGGCAGTTGGGGGTTGGGCTGATGTGCACTGAGATGGCAAGGCCTGAAAGCGATGTGGCCAGGGCATCAGCAGCTTCTGCTACCGCTCTGTGTTCTTCAGCTTCTTCTACAATCTTGGAACTATGCGTATGTTTTAGAGTAATCATCATCTGTTAATAGTTCTTTGAGCCTCAAAATGAAAGAAGATCTTGGGAGAGCGGTTTTTCAGTCTAAAAAAATACGGGCATGAGTTGAGCTATCGAAGTATTCAAGCAGAAATTCTCAATAAGGGCACTCACTTTTTGTTTTTCTTCGCCCCTCTCTGTTACAACCATTATCCTCGTTTGCCAGGTTAGAAAACTTGGACACCCAATAGTTTTACATCCCATGTATCTAATTTTTCACCAGGGCTCCTTGTTATTTTTTGAAATCCTCCTCATTTTCATCTTGATTCTGAAGCTTCACCCCAAGAATACTGCAAGTGACCTTGAGGCTGCTCTATCCCCTCAGGCTCCTTTCTTTCTTCTATATCCCTGAAGACTTCTGTCCCTGAAACATTCTCACAGTACGGGCTTGGAAGCTAGACTTCCCGTTTTCAAACCCTGTCCATGCCACTTACAGCTGTGTGACTTCAGGCGAGTTAAGCTAAGACTCGAGTCTTAGGTAATATTTCCATAAGTACTGTGGAAATAAAACTCAGTAATGTGGAAATCCTGAAAGGATTATTGGGAGGGCTAAATCATAGAGTCCCTGAAAAGCACTTGGCACAGAGCCTGGCATGTAGTTACAGCTCAGACGGTTGTAGCTATTTTTATTGTTGTTAATATTGTTGTTATGTCCCTCGTCTACCAAGAACCCAGGATGGCTCCCTGTTGCCCGCCTTACCGAATCTGCCCTTCTCTGCCTAATTTTCAAGCTCTTTTATAACCTGGTCCTACTCATTCCTGCTCAAGGGATGGCCCAGGACCTGCTCAGGATTTGCTCATCCCTGAACTTGCCATGGCCCTTCCAGCTGCCCTGCCTTTGTGTGTATTGTGCCCTGGCCCCCACCTTCTTCTTCCTCCATGTTGTAGAATCACTTCTTTCGTCCACTTAAAAACTACTCGTTTGTTTTGTCTACAGCGAACCTTCCTCCCCAGCACACACCTGTGGATTATCAAAAGAAAGAATACTAACTTTTAATCGCAGCCATTTTATAATTGGATCTGATAATCCAAATAGTCCCTTAAGATAATTCTGTCTTCCTAGGAAGACAATGCTCCTTCCCTAATGTCTCGTCTATCCCGTCCCCAATTCTGGGCCTGTGATGGTGTGTGTGGGAAGGAGTGTTGAGCTCTCTCTTCCCTTTTTTTCTTATGGAGGAGGAACAGACTCAGGGTCCTCAGGCTGGGTGGCCTGTGCTCTCAGGTGCTAGGTCTTTTGCCCACTGGGGGCTGCTTGTTCAGCTGTACTGGTGGTTGAAGTCTGTGGTTTTCTAACACATAGCCTAGTCTAGTGGTTTTCAAAGACCCACAGTAAAATACAGATACATTTAATCTGTTCTGGGATTACAGAAAAAAAGATACAGATACATTGTACATGAGATTCTAGTTAGCACATGTATACATATGTTTACGCATGGGTAGATGAAACAAAAGTTTTACAAGGTGTTATTATTCTTGTTACAGTTGATGCGCTCTGGTCTGTTCCATTCTATTTTAGTTAAGGAAAGAAACACTAGTTGGGACCCAATAAGTGACCCACAGTTTGCAAAAAGATGTTAGTCTGATCATTCTCTGGGCTTTTTGTGAACCCAGTGTGGCAGTCCCTGCTGAGCTGGTCTCACCTCAGCTTCCATTAGCAGCAAACTGAGTGGTAGCCACCCCCTCCATCAAGCCCGCTGGCCTGGTGGCCTCTGCGTGCGGTCCCCTCCACTGGCCACAGCAGAGCCTGAGGCAGGCTCACTTCTCCCCAGCATCTTCATGCTTTTTGTTGTTTCCAAAAGTGACTGTCCAATTTACACTGTCATCTATAGTGAATAAATGTCTCCTTTTATATTTTCACTGACATTCAATATTGTCAGACTTTAACATTTTTGCCAATTTAG
>RJWJ010030424.1:0-19932 GCA_004363605.1 Indri indri | reverse complement strand
TCGCGTGGGCCCTGCGGCCGAGGCCCCACGTCAGCCGGCTCCCCTGACCCAGCGCGGACGCCTCCCACCCTGCCCACTGCTTCTCCCAGCGCCGCGGGCCGCCTGCGCACATCCCCCCCCCACCTCCGGGGCCACGTTGGGCAGCGACGCTGGGGACCCGGGCCCCGAGGCTGGCCGCGTCCCTCCCCCAGGCCGGGGCGACCCTCAGGCCCAGCCGAGCCGCACGCGGAGGCCGCGCCGCCAACCGGACCCCGCCGCTCCCACAACGGGCGCCACACTCACCGCGACGCCGGGACCGGGTTCCTCCGGCCTCGAGCCCACGCAGGCCTGGCTGAGCCCCAGAGCATTCACGCCCCGAGCCGCTTCCTGGGGACCCTGGCGCAGCCGTCGCAGTAGCACTGCGAGGGGACGACCGTCTGCTGCCGCGTCCGCCCCGGCAACGGCAGCGTTGCTCCCCGGCGCCGGCAGGCCAGCGTCTGTTGAGCCGAACCGCCCGGGACGCGTACCCCCGGCCGGCACTCGTTGCATATGCAGAGAGGACGCCGCCCATTGGCCCGCGGGCGGTGGCGCGTGCGGGGCTGGGCCTATCGAATTCGGGCCGGGGAGCGCGGTGCTGGCGGCCGGGGGCGGGGCGGGGTTACTACGGGTCATTCCGCGGAGCCGCGGCGGCCGGGACTTGGCCGCAGCCGGCGCGGGGCGGGGACCCGGTCGGCTGGGAGGGACGGACTGCGGCCGGTGGGGGAGGGGAGCAGGGATCTGCGGCCGCAACGTGGGAGGAGGAGAGGCCACTCCAGTAGGGTCTGCAGGAGGGCCGTCCCTCTAGGAGGAAAGACCACCCCCAGCCCCCGAAAAAGAGAACTGCAAACGCGCTATTAATGTAATGTATAAATCTCAATATAGATTATGAAATTATATGCATATTCGTTTTCATTTTTAACTGCATTAGATTAGCTCTGTTCTTGCGCAAATTTCTGTCAAATCTTGCAAAATAAAATGACTCTTGGAAATGGCTGGGGCAGGAAGAGGCTCAAGAACTCCAAGTACGTCCATTATTATTTCTCATTTCGTCATTTTTCACCCAGCATATAACCCATTTTCCCCTAAATGCATTCACTATACAAAACTGTATTCCTTCTCAAAAAATAAAGTTTACTCCAAATTGTTTTTGAACGTTCTTCTTAGGTAGCTAAAGTGTTTGTGTATTTTAAAGAGTTTGCCATTGTATCTCATTTTGGACACTGCACAGGGGAAAAAAGCCACCCCACACAGGTAGACTGCCTCCCCACAAGCAAACAAAACATAAACACAACGCACACACCAAAACACAAATGACTAAAATAACAACTACTGTACACTATAAGAAAGAAGACTTTTATTATCCTAGTAGTAGCAGGGTTGGGCTCTTTTATTTTTTCACCCAACATACTGCTTATTTTGAACTTTTCCTTAAGTAGGTGAAAGGTTGCCTGCATGAGCCAGCCTCAGGGTAAAAGCAGGGACTCATTTCTGGAGAGAATCTCAAAATCAGGAAGCTGCCAGAACTTGAACTAGGTGGAGCAATGATGCACAGAACAAAGAAAGCTCACTCACCTTGGGCACAGGCCAATTTAGTTACCTCAAGGAATGGATACCTGACTCAGGCAACCTGTTCTCCCACAACGAGATATGGTATTTCAATTGCTGGTTAATCTGTCGAAATGTTATCAAAGGATACACCTTGAAGATAAGTAGAATGTAGAATTTCTTGTCTGAAAAGACCTTCACGGCTATGCAGAGGGAAGCATGCTTTAGGAGTGGTAGTTCCGGAACCCCAAAAAGCCTCTAGAAAAACCAAGTAACTTCCAACAGAGGAAAACTAATATTGAACTCTTTTTTCCATCAATAAGCCTAAAACAGGCTAGTAGAATTCCAGCAACATCTTTCTTCATTATGTCTTTCTATATTATGGAATATATGTTATATGTTATGGACATGTATTTATATTTAAAAGAAAATATTCCTGGGAATTAAAATTGTAAATTCTCCTGTTTAACACTTAAGCTAAACAGAAATGTACAGTCATACCTCGGAGATATTGCAAGTTTGGTTCCAGATTGCAGCAATCAAGCAAGTCACACGAATTTTTTTGTTTCTAATGCTTATCAAAATTGTGTGTACACTATACCATAGTCTATTAAGTGTGCTTTAGCATTATGTCTTCAAAAAGTACGTACCTTGATTTAAAAATACTTTATTGCTAAAACACGGTAACATGCCATCTAAGCCTTCAGTGAATCATAATCTTTTTGCTGGTGGAGGGTCTTGCCTCAATGTTTATGCCTGCTGACTGATCAAGGTGGTGGTTGCTAAAAATTGGGGTTGCTGTGACAAGTTTCTTACAATAAGATAACAATGATGTTTGCTGCATAAATTGACTCTTCCTTTTACCAAAGATCTCCTCATAGAATGAAATGCTAGGTTTTTTTCTTTTTCTTTACATATGCCAAACCATGCAATACTGTTTGATAGCATTTTAGCCACAGTAGAACTTCTTTCAAAATTGGAGTCAATCCTCTTAAACCCTGCCACTGCTTTATCCACTAAATTTTTTGTAATAATCTAAATCCTTTTTTGTCATTTCAATAATGTTCACAGCATCTTTACTAGGAATAGATTCCATCTTGAGAAACCACTTTCTTTGCTCAGCCTTAAGAAGCAACTCTTTATCCATTCAAGTTTTATCATGAGATTGCAGCAATTCAGTCCCATCTTCAAGCTCCGCTTCTAATTCTAGTTCTCCTGGTATTTCCAACACATCTGAAGTGACTTCCTCCACTGAAGTCTTGACACTCAAAGTCATCAATGAGGGTTGGATCAACTTCTTTCAAACTCCTGTTAATGTTGATATTTTGACCTCTTCCCGTGGGTCATGAATATTCTTAATGGCATCTAGAATACTGAATCCTTTCCAAAAGGTTTTTATTTTACTTTGCCCAGATCCATCAGAGGAATCATTATCAACAGCAGCTATAGCCTTACAAAATTTCGTTAAAAATAAGACTTGAAAGTTGAAATTATTCCTTGATCCATGGGCTACAAAATAGACATTGTGTTAGCAGGTGAGAGAACAACATCCATTTCCTTGTACAGCTCCATCAGAGCTTTTGGATGACCAGATACATTGTCAATGAGCAGTAATATTTGGAAAGGAATCTTATTTTCTGAGCAGCAAGTCTCAACAGTGGGCTTAAAATATTTAGTAAACTATGCTGTAAACAGATGTGCTGTCATCCAGGCTTTGTTGTTCTGTTTATAGAGCACAGGCAGAGTATATTTAGCATAATTCTTAAGGGCCCTAGGATTTTCAGAATGATAAATGGGCATTGGCTTCAACTCAAAGTCACCAGCTGCATTAGACCCCAATAAAAGAGTCAGCCTATTCTTTGAAGCTTTGAAATCAGGCATTGAGTTTTCCCTAGTAATGAAAGTCCTGAAAGGCATCGTCTTCCAATAGAAGGCTATTTTGTTTACATTGAAAATCCGTTGTTTAGTGTAGCCACATTTGTCAATGATTTTAGCTAGATCTTTTGGATAACTTGCTGCAGCTTCTGCATCAGCATTTGCTGCTTCATCTTGCACTTTTATGTTATGAAGATGGCTTCTTTCCTTAAACGTCATGAACCAAACTGTGCTAGCATCAAACTCTTCTTCTGCAGTTTCCTCACCTAACTCAGCCTTCATAGAATTGAAGAGAGTTAGGGCCTTGCTCTGGATTAGATTTTGGCTTGAGAGAATGCTGTGGCTGATTTGATCCTCTATCCAGACCACTCAAACTTTCTCCATATCAGCAATAGGCTGTTCCACTTTATCGTTTGTGTGTTCACTGGAGTAGTACTTTTAATTTCCTTCAAGAACTTTTCCTTTGCATTTGCAACTTGTCTAAATGTTTGGCACAAGAGCCCTAGCTTCCAGACCATCTTAGCTTTCAATTATGCCTTCCTCAGTAAGCTTAATCATTTCTGGTTTTTGATATAAAGTGAGAGACATGTGGCTCTTTCTCTTGAACACTTGCAGGACATTGTAGGGTTATTAACTGGCCTAATTTCAATATTGTTGTATTTCAGGCAATAGGGAGGCCCAAGGAGAGAGAAAGAGGGAGAGACAGGGGAATGACCAATCAGTGGAGCAATGAGAACACACACCATATATCAATTAAGTTTACCATCTTACCCCATAGGCTTGGTTCCTGGTGCCCCAAAATAATTACTATAGAAACATCAAAGATCACTGATCACAGATCACCATAACAGATATAATAACAATGAAAGAGTTTGAAATATTACAAGAATTACCAAAATTTGACACAGAGACACAAAGTGAGTACACGCTGCTGAAAAAATGGTGCTCATAAGACTTGCTCAATGCAGGGTTGCCACAAATCTTCAATTAGCAAAAAACACAGTATCTGCAAAGGACAATAAAATTAAGTGCAATAAAATAAGATATGCCTGTAGTACTTCTACTCTCTAAGGTTTTTGTTTTTTAAATTAGAAAAATACATGTATAGTTGATTTTCTTTTCACAAGGTTTTCAGTACATTTTTATTGATAGCTTTTCAGAGTTATGGAATTGGGCTATATCTTCCTCTTTTTATTAAAATTCAATTCAGAAACTATAATGTCCAACTGAATGAAAACATCTATAGGAGCATGGCAGTCCCTTTTATAGTTTTGTTATTTCTCTAAATCGCAGGAACATTGAAGGGAGATGTCTTTGTTGTTTTCTTGAATACCTAACGCTCTGTTTCACATGAAGGGTCACAGAAATAGTCTGTGACTGTATCCTAAAATACCACTAGCATTTTCCATAATCATTGTAATATAATACGAGGATCAGCTGATGTTTAAATTTTAACAGAAACTTTTTTATTCTTTCACTTCTGGTGGATTTTGGGGGCAGAGGGCAGGAATTAAGGTGGCATATGATACTTATGTTTATGAGTTAAGATGACTCTGGCTTCAAGGAGTAGAACATGACAAAAAAAAACTTTAAAAATGAATGATATTTCTTATCTCACATAAAGAGAAGTCAAGAGGCAGGGAAAATCCAAGATCAGTTCAGTCGAGGACATGGGCTTTTCCCATCTCTCACTCTGTCATTCTTAGCATACTGGCTTCATCCTTAGGCCGTCCACTCCTAGTCACAGATGGCAGCCACAGTTTCAAGTGTCACATGAAGACACAACAGCATCTGGCCAAAAAATAGGGGGATGTTCCTTAAATACCACTTTGTATTAAGGAGGAAACCCTTTCTCAGGAGGCTCACAACAGACCACTCCATAAATCCCATTGGCCAGTATTGGGTCACACATCCGTACCCTAGCTGCACAGGAGGCTGGGAAAGTGTTAGAGAGGCGTTTTCAGCCTCTGTAATGGAAGGTAGGCACCGTCAGCACAGAGGAAGCCATGGGAAGGGAGAAATGTAGGAAAGCTTAACTAGCAATATCTGCCATGGATATCACCTAAAATTACCCATTTTGCACTAAAAATGGCTTAAACAATAAAACCATCTGATATCTCACGTAGCAAAATGTCCAGAGGAAGCAGTTCCTGGGCTGCTTCAAAGGCTCAATGGTGTCATCAAGGACCCAACTTCTTCCACCTCTTCTCTCACTCTGCCATTCTCAGTCTCCACGTTGTCTCTCCCTTCACGGTTCTAAGATGGCTGCAACTGCTCCAAGCATGAGCTTGCACAACACGTCCAAAACCAGAAAGGAAAAACAGCTTCTCCTTACATGTCAGTTTATGTTTATCGAGGAGCTGCATCTTTCCAAGATGCATTCAGCCCAATTCCCCTAAACCAATTGCTGGCAAATGAATTTACCCTAGTAAATCTAGCTCAATCATAGATCATCTGCTGGGGCCAGAGGAGGGTATTCTAGCTACTGGGGACACAATATCACTTGACCTTTGGTTCTCAAAGTACCATGTGCCACGTTTTGAAGGACAAGCCCCCACCCCAACAGAACATCATCCTCAAGCTGGCTCCTTTACTGGTCCTTTAAGGGGACTCTAACGGTTCCATCAGGCAGCACTTCTCAGTGGTGAAATATATGGTAGGACGATAGTCATATGCCCATTGTTGCTCCTCTGCCATAAACTGGGTCCCTCGGTCTCAGATCAATGTTATACAGGATCCTATGAGAACAAATCAGACATTCTGTGAGCCCTCAGTGTGTGGTACTGGCTCAGTGAGCAGGAACAACAAACTCGCACCCAGATTAGATCCATCCCGGTAAGGAGGCATTACTACCCTAGGCACTCACTGGTGGAGGGAAATCCCTGAGATGGACTTTCCCAGATGTCATCAGCACATGCTAAACATGGGAATGGCAAGGGGGGTGCATGCAGGACACCCACAACATATGCTACAAGTGGACAATCAACAATGTCTGCCATTTATCATTTTGTTTAAAAAAAAAAAACTGGAATATATTTCAAAGAATTTTCCAGTTATCTGATTTCAAAGAATCGGGGCTGGGCACGGTGGCTCACACCTGTAATCCCAGCACTTTGGGAGGCCGAGGCAGGAGTTTGAGACCAGCCTGTACAATAGCGAGACCTTATCTCTATAAAAAATTTAAAAATTAGCAGGACATGGTGGTGCTTGCCTATTGTCCCGGCTACTTGGGAGGCCAGGGTAGGAGGATTGCTTGAGCCCAGGAGTTTGACGTTGCAGTGAACTATGAGCTTTCAGGCAAGGAAAGAATCAAGAGAAGAATTCTAAGAGGTCCTGTGGCCAAATGTCATTGTTTCTAGGAAGTTCTTTTCAACACAGGCTGTCAGCTTCTGGAGGGATACACATGGTTGATCAGCAGCTGAAACATCACAGTGGGATACTCTCACATCCATGCTAGACTTCATAAAACTCTCTAGGGACTGAGATTCTACTGCAGCCTTCAGTGATACCAGGTTGGGTAAACACTCTCTCAATAAGCAGTTCCTTCCATTTAAGTTAGTTTGATTTTGTTCTACTTTAATGATTAAAAACTGTCCAGCCTCCTTTTAATAACTCTTCACGGCCGGGTGCGGTGGCTCTTGCCTGTAATCCTAGCACTTTGGGAGGCCAAAGCGGGAGGATTGCTTGAGCTCAGGAGTTCGAAACCAGCCTGAGCAAGAGTGAGACCCCGTCTCTACTATAAATAGAAAGAAATTAGCCAAACAACTAAAAATAGAAAAAATTAGCTGGGCATGGTGGCGCATGCCTGTAGTCCCAGCTACTCAGGAGGTTGAGGCAGGAGGATCACTTGAGCCCAGGAATTTGAGGTCGCTGTGAGCTAGGCTGATGCCACAGCACTTTAGCCTAGGCAAGAGAGTGAGACTGTGTCTCAAAAAAACAAACAAACAAACAAAAATAGCTCTTCACATGCATGAAATACTTTTAAGTCCTCTTTTGCTTTTTATTTTCCATGCTAGACAAAACTTAAAAAAAAAAACCTCTTTCCCAAATGACCTGTTTTCTATCTGTTTAATCATTTTTATTGTTCTTTTCCCCTCTTCATCATTTGGAGGATAAAACAGACTATCTAGGTTTTACCAAGGACCTGACAATTGTAAAATATTTTGAAAGGATCTATCCTTGGTCCTTATACATCAGAATTCCACTAAAATAGCCTGAAATTCATTAGCTTTTAAAAGTAACACCACATCCTTTGCCTTCCTTGTTAATTTCGATTGATAATAATTCCCAATTAAGAAAGTGAACATTTATTAGCTACACATGCTTATATATCTAACAGTCCCTTTGAATCTATTGTTGGGCTTGTTTGATTGCTGTTCTGTTATATATATATGATCCTCTGCATATAGAATATTTTATATTATCTTTACTAAATCTTCTCGATAATTTATCAAATAATTTGAGTCTCCTTTCCACCTAAGTATATATGTAAAGAACCCTGAATTCAGGCAGTTATATCAAACTCTCCAAAACAGCTGTTTCTCTATCATTTTTTAAGATCTTCTGTAATATAGACTTTATATATTTGATTAAAAATAGAAAATCAAGATTATTAGAATTAAGTTTGGCTGCATATAACTAAGAATTCAAAATAATAATGACTGAAATATACAAGGATTTTTATTTCACATAAAAGGAATCTAGAACCTGGTAGTTCAGGGCCAGTATTGGCAACTCCACAAAGTCAGCAGGGACCCAAGATGCTTCTCTCTTTCTGTTCTGCCATTCTCAATATATACTTCTTAGTGTGTGACTTTCATACTCATAAAATAGTCATAAAATAGCTACTGGAGCTCCAGCCATTACATCTGCATTTCAGGTATTGGGAAGGAAGAAGAGGACAATGCAAAAGAGATACAACTTCTAGTATTTCCTTTAAAGAGTTTTCTCCGCACAACGTCTCTCCTTACATCTCATTGGCCAGAATATCATGACAGACTAAGGAAGCTGGAAGATCCAATTTCTTAGACGCACACAGTGCCATCTTAACTAAAATCAGGATTCTGTTACTAGCCATGAAGGGGAGAATAGTTATTGGGAAAGCAACCAACAGTCTCTGTCCTCTTGATAAAAGTAGAGCAACTGAAGAAAGCCACAATATGTTGGGCACTGAAATACTTCGCTTAAGCTGATGATATTCAAGCTGCTTCCTTAGGACCAATGAAAGTGCTCTTGTTTGTTTCTCCCTTTGCTTTAGAAGTTTGTGACAATAGAAAGCAGATTTTTTTTTTACATTTTTCTAATAAAGAGCTTTTCTATAATTATGAAATAAATAAATAATCCCTAGTGTTGTCTTCTCTGAAATCATTCATATTTTCTTTCAAAGTTCCTTAGTAAACTTGCTTGTCACCGCTTTCATCCTTTTTGTTTCTTTTCTTTGGACATGCTATGGTTTCTCTAAATCATTACAAAATATTTGGAAGCCAAGCCTGGATTCGATGCTCTAATTAATTGGACATTAATTCAACAAAATGTAAGTGCTGGACATTGCAGATACAGCACTTGCCAAGACCAAAAAGGTCCTGACTCTTAAAAAGTTTAAGATCGTAATAATAAATAAATAAAAACAGTAAACAATAAAAAAGATAACTACAGAGTCAAAAGTGCTCTTCGGACATTTAAACAGGATATTTGGGAGAAAGGAGGAAGAGAGACAATTTTGAGTGGGGAGGTCAGGGAAACCAACTCTGAGAGGTGACATTTAAGCCCTAATGAGGAACTAACTGATATTTATAGCAGGAAAAGTGTTCCTCCAGCTTTAGAGAGCCTCTCCTAGAGATTAGGAACATATTCTTATATCGTGTCAATTTGCAGAATCCATAAACATAATAAGGAACACAGTCCTATCACCTTAAGGCCTATTAGATCTTGCTTTGTCATTTGCAAAATTACTTGTCCCATTTTCTGTGTTTTGTTCATGCTATTGGTTTACCGGTTAGGCCTCTTTAGGTTACAAGGAATAGAAAATGCAAATTAACCTTGCTTAAATAAATGGAATTTATTGGCTTACAAAATCAAATGGTCCTGGAGTATATTTGCCTTCAGGGACGGCTTGATACTGGGCTCAAAAGATGCCAGAAAGAGCAGTATTGACTCTTCATTCTGCAGGTCTGTTTCCTCAGTGTAGGCGTTTGCTCTACCCTGAGGTCCCCAGGGCAGCAAGATGGCTAGAGGCCCTTTCAGGCTCCTATTCCCCTGGAAACTCAGGGTCTCCTCCCAGAAATTTCATTTCCTCTTGAGAGGCTGTATGTCCCTCCTTGCCCAATCCTTGTGTCCAGAACATGGCTCTATCTGTCCAAGCCTGACCCACTTGCTTCACCATTAGATGCCAGGGTGGAGTTCCCCAGTCTGCACCCCAAAACACTGAAAGAATGTGGATGAAGAGACGGCTGTGAATTCCTCACAGGAAAATCAGAGGACAGTTGTTAGTAGAAAGGTGAAAGAAAACAAAACATCATGTGGCACTTGTAAGGCTGGTGGCCGGCACCCCTCCCCTCCCTAGAGAAAAAGGAAGCCCATGAGTCCCACCCTAAAGGCTGTAACAAAGAACTCTCTACTTTGCCCGCGAAAAGTTTGCGCCAAAGAGAAACCCCCATCCCCAACTCTAAAACCTTTATAAGCCCACTCAACACTTCCGGGTGCACAACTTCTCTGGCCCCCTCTCTTGGGACCAGTGAACTTCGCCCGGGAGCACGGGAGCACTCTCTTTCCTCCTCCCCCAATAAAGCCTCGTTGCTTGCCCTTTGCACTCTGCTCGTCTTTCTTTCTCTGCCACCGACCATCCAAAAACCTTACAGCACTACCTTGAGCTTAGGGCTTCTTATGCTGTTTTATTATCAGTTGTGTTTATCACTTTCTTTAATTCAACCATGAGCTGTTTGAGAACAAGAAGCACGTCACCTTCATTTTTTTATCCCTAAGGTCTACCCAATGTGCTGGTAGTTACAATGACTCCACCAAGTCAGCACAATACACATTTGTTGAATTCAACTACAAATACTGTGTGTATATACATACACATGTTTTGAGAGGTACCTACACCAATGTTGGTATTGACAGTCCTTTTTTTTTTTTGGAGACAGAGTCTCATTCTCATGCCTGGGCTGGAGTGCCATGGCATCAGCTTAGCTCGCAGCAACCTCAAACTCCTGGACTCAAGCGATGCTCCTGCCTCAGCCTTCCAAGTAGCTGGGACTACAAGTGGGCACCATGACATCCGGCTAATTTTTTCTATTTTTAGTAGTGACCAGGTCTCGCTCTTGCTCTGGCTAGTTTCCAACTCCTGAGCTCAAGTGATCCTCCCGCCTGGGCCTCCCAAGAGTGCTAGGATTACAGGTATGAGCCACTGCACCCAGCCCTTGACAGTACATTTGATTCTCTCACAAGATATCAAACTGTTTCTTAAAAGTTTATCTGAAAAACTATCCTCATGCTACATTCAGTGATTTCTTCTGTGATATTTTTAGTGCATCATCCTTTCTACAATGAATTCATTCCTTTTTCTTAATCATATATTTCAATCCACGTTCAATTTTCCATTTCAGAAGTCTTCTAGTCCCTTGGTACTCAAAGTGGGCTCCATGGAACAGCAGCATTAGCATCACCTGGGAGCCTATAAGAAATGCAGAATTCCAGGCCTGCTTGAACAAGATCTGCATGTTAACAAGATTTTCAGGTGATTCATAGATACAATAATGTTTGAGAATCACTGGCCACCTGCTCTAGACCAGCACCATTCATTGGAGATATAACAGGAGCTACATATGTAATTTAAAATTTTCTGGTAGCCACATTAAAAAAGTAAAAAGAAAACAAGTGAAATGAATTTTAATAATACAGTTTGTATAACCCAATATGTCCAAGATATTATCATTTCAACTTGTAATCAATATAAAAAATTATTAATGAGATATCTTCGGGGGTATTCCTTTAAACCCCGTGTTTATTTGTATTTACAACACATCTCAATTTGGACTAGCTACCTTTCAAGTGCTCAATAGCCGTATGCGGCCAGTGACAACTGTACAGATGAGCACAGCTCTAGATCATAAGATGCACGGAAACAACAAACCGCGTCTGTTTCGCTCACCCCTGTATCCCAGTGCCTCACTCAGTGCCTGACGTGTAACAGGCACTCAGTTAAGTGCTTGTCAAATTCATACATTTGAGGGGAAGGATATTTAAAATATTTAACCAGCACAGCAAAGACACTGACAAGACAGAGAAGTCAGTTTAATTTTTCTCTTTTGCTCCTTGAGATCTTGACTATTGAAAAACTTTATCATTTGTAGTTTTTTTTACCATTATGAGGACAGTATTCAGTCTAGAAATTTTCAATGAAGTAAGACTGCACCATAACACCTAATTTAAAAAAAAAACGAACTACTCATAAAGGTGGTCTATATGTATCTTGCTAGTAATTTATTCTTGTTCATACTGAATCTCTAATGATCTTGTGAACATTTCTAGGATCCATACACAAATATAAAAACATTTTTGTATGTTTTATATTTTGTCTGTTTTATATATTTTCTATGTAATCTTTAAATCATAACACTCTTGTATTCATTATGTCATCATCACACCTTGCTTAAGATCATATTTCTCAAACTTGCATAACTTCCGGAACTGTCAAAGCATTAACTAAAAGTCTATCAGGAGTACCTAATTTACCTCACTTAGGTACAAAACAGCTTTAATTAAAACTCAGGAAAACCTAACTGTGATTTACTGTTTTGTTACTTAAAATGTGTTCCACGGACCATCAGCAGCAGCTGCCTCACTTGGGAATTTGTCAGAAATGCAGGCTCTCAGGCCCCTGCCCAGATCTACTGAATCAGAATCCACATTTTAATAACATTTTTAACAAAGTAATTCGTGTGCACATGAAAGTTTGAAAAGCAGTGACTCAACATTACTGTCAGTTCCTTCTATCACAAATGTAGATATACTTGCTGCTTACCTTAGAGCCAAGCACAGAGAGAGAGAAAAAAAAAGACTAGCCCGGAGAAGAGATACAGGATCTCTGATCTCCAGTGCCTTGGCTTGCTGAACAGGGACACAATGGAGCTTTCCACAGGTGGAGGAAAAGCTGAGGGGAAGAGCAATGGGAAGACAGACCTGAAGTTTGTCCTGGTTGTTTGCTACTCATCAAAAAAAAGAGCTTCTGTCAGCCTCTGAGCATCTAGGCTGAAAAAAATTTTAAAAGTGTGTGCATGTTTTAAAGAACTAAGTTTTCCCCAAAGTGGCTCCTAATCTTCTCAAAGACAACCTTCCCTGCTCCCACCCCGTCACAGAGCTAAACTGAGTGACGTCGAGGAGTACTTAAACATCAGAACATGCTTCCCAGCCTCATTTTATACCGGTGGTGCTAATTCAAGAAAATCAAAGTAACTCATCACACATGGGTTTTAACTACGAAATCACAAATTCTCATCTATCCACTCTTCAATCAGCTACTTTTAGCAAGGACAGAAAGAAGAATATCACTAAATGGACAATCAGTGGGAATTTGTTGGTTTTGGTGAGAGATACCTCCATATAGCCCTACCTGTTACCGCTATTAAAGCAGATCTGAAAAACAATCATTTCCTCAATACTTTAGGATACATTTACCAGAAGTAATGATGTGACAAACACACTCTCGCAGGGGATAAAGAACTTGACACATAAAATTTCAAAGCTCTACTTTAATCTGTACAATCACAGTAAAATTCTAGCTAGATGATGTTTTATAAAAGATTATCTCGAGCATGGACATCTGTTGCATTGTCTGTCCAGCAACGCCCCCTCCACTTTTTCTATGAAAAGCCATCCCTTCCCTTTGGAAAACAGCCCCTCCCCATTCTATGTGTTTCTGAAGGAACTACACGTCACCAAACCTTGTCCACACTAGCCACAAAAGTAAGTACCGAACCCAACCCGCCAGTCAAAACATCCCATCTCCCCTTGCCACAGGTATTGGCTCAAAGGGCAGTCAACATGATCCAGGGAAGACCAATCAGAGTCCATCACTGGCATTTTACATCTGTATCCCTAATGATTTGGAGTCGTCTAAGTTTGAAGTTTACCGAGTCCATATCAACTCTCTTTGAGAAGCCATCAGGCCAACATACCCAGAGGGGAATCCAGGAAAAAGATGGGGATGAGAATCCCCAAATCTAGCAGTGCTTGAGGTCAGCCCCTCCTATTCTGCCCAGAAAAATGAGTCAGTACCACGTGTGTGTGTGTGTGTGTGTGTGTGTGTGTGTGTGCGCGCGCGCGCGCGCGTGCTTAAGCTGGTTTTGGATCATTCATATCTCAGACTTCCTGATATACAAACAGGAAAATGAAAGGGGAATTTAAAAATGAAATTCATTGACACTTGCGACAGTAGTTTGTTGATATTGTGAAACGGTGGTGGCTATGTTTTTACTAAACAAACATTTAGCAAGACATTATGCTAGTTCCTATACGTGTTTTGCAGATATTCTATCATCCTGTCTCTGTAAAGCAGGAATCAAATTTCTAGGGCTTCCTTTTCTTGCTGCACTAGGTCAGGCAAGCTCAGGTTTCTGAATGAATACAGCAAAAGAGAAGTATAAAGCGGTATGTTCTTTTAGACAGATCTTCTCACTGAATCTCTGTCTCCTTTTCTGCCCTGGTTGACTCAGGGAATGGTATAAAATTTCCCTCAACTATTCTCAAAATCAAAATGTTAGGATGGGAAAATAGCACTCATTTACTGAATCAATGTTTTACATATATATATATATATATATATATAAAATTTTGTTGAATCTGATAACTACCCCATGAAGAATTCCCCTGTTTTAAAGAAGAAATACTGAGACCTGTGAGATACTTTCTTGAGATCCTGAAACTAAGTGGTAAAACGTAGATATTCACCCAGGTCTATCTGACTTCCTACAGCCCATGATTTTCTCCCTGGCAGTACATTGCTTTCCAGAGAACAGGGCAGGATTGTCAGTCATCCTGGTAGTATGTCTTGTATTACACCAAAGCCCATATGCTCTAGCATTTCGGAAGTGTATTCAACATTCTATAAGCCTCAGTGTAAAATAGTTAGCATGTTAGATAAGTAATCACAAGATTGAGCCTGAATTGAATGAAAGTCCAAAATGGAAAGAAATAAAGAAAACGCATTCCCCTGTGCCCCAAACATACTGACTAGAGGAAAGACTAATGGAGAAACAGCAGGAAGAGGAAGAAGAGAAGAAGGAAGAGGAGCACAGGAAGAGGAAATTTCTGCCAGATAAAAAAGAGAACTCAAAACAAAAATCAACCTTCAAAGACTATTCATCTCATGTTGTGAAATTAGCACACAGGGAGAAAAAAGATATTTAGCTTGATTTTTCTGAAAAAAGGAAGAATAAACATTGTAATTAAAAAAATACTGTATTTAAATAGCAATTAGGAATAGAAACAATTAGAGTGTTATTATCACTAACACAACCACCCTCCCAGTCTCAGGATTTGACAAGCAGGTCTGGAAAAATTGGGAAATCAGTGAAGTTTGCTTTTGACATGGCCCCACTGAGCGCTACACCCATGCAAATGTTCAACACCTCATCCAGCCAGCTCTCCCTATTCAGGCTTGTGTACAACAATTTTCTGGCCCCTCCCCACTCTTCAAAACTTGCCCATCCTGTATGTTATTACCTAAAGGCATATTCTCTGTTTTTCATCACTTAACCTTTTAATCGTATGAAACTAACATGGAAAAGCTTCTAAAATGTATTGCTGCATGACATATGTAAAATGAAAATGCGTAGAAAAAGGACTAGAAAAATACAATATTTAATGAGGAGACGAGGAATGGTGAGGTGAGATTGTGAAACGAGGGCAGATTTTCACTTTTTGTTCCATATATTTCTGGGATTTTTCGTTGTGGTTTGTTTTTGGTTTTGCTTTTGTTTTTTATAGGCACAGGGTCTTGCTATGTTGCCCAAGCTGGTCTTGAACTCCTGGAGGCAAGTGATCCTCCTGCCTCGGCTTCCCAAAGTGCTGGGATTATAGGCATGAGCCACTGTGACTAGCCTGTATTTTTTAATTTTTTAAATTAAGCACATTTTCATATATTACTAATATACTTCTTTTAAATGAGTGGGAAAAAAACATGAGAAAAATTATAGTTTAGTTCATCCTCCTCTTCATGGAAAATTTTTTAATAGCGGGCTTTAATGTGTTTCTAAATACATAGAAGGGATTTAAAAGGGCAGTTTGAGACATCTGTGGTGTTGGGTGATAGAGTGAGAAGGGAGGTGTTTTTTGCAGGTGGGACTTTTTAATGCATCTTTAGTCTTTGTGTATATGTGGGAAGAAACTACGTAATTATAGTCACCATCCCCGGCACAGCCCCCATGTGAAACAAACCTCTGTGTTCCTGTGTGTGCCTATGCTGAGTTATACATAAGGCTTTAAAGGATACTAGCTGGAGACAGGCTAACTTCTACAAGGGAAAGGTCAAGTGAAAGTCAGGAGACTTTCTGCTTTTTCTATAATATTTCAGTTTCTACAAGAAGAATATACTCATGTTTTGCTTGGTAATTAAAAACAAATGTAAAACAAAATAAATTTTTTGAAAAATGCGAATGGAATGGGAAGTGCGTTCTATCTAAATGAGCCATAGTTAAAGAAGTTTGAGACCCACACTCCCTCCAAGGAACTCTTACCTATACTACATGTCTAGAGGGTCAATGACCATATGCCAGAGGGTCACTGGGTGAAATGATTTGGATGGAAGGAAACACATACTTGTCACATGGCCACACATCTGCATTCACATTCTCTCTATAGATTTGTCAACTGCTCTGATTTCCATATTGATTAAGACTCTTGGTTGCAAATGATGAGACCCAAATTGAATTTCCTTATTCCAAAAGGAGAATTTATTTTTATCATGTGACTAGAAAAGCAAAGCAAAAGAGGCTTGGTGTCATGCAAAGTTGGATTAGGTACTCGAACAGTATCATCAGCAATATGTTTTTCAGCCTCTCGGGTCTTCTTTCTTTTACGCAGGCTTCATTCTCAAGTCTTCTCCCATATGGAGACAAAGACGGCAAATGAGTCACCGCAGGCTTATAATCCTACTGTATATATCCAACAAGCAACTCCAGTGGAAAAAGCAAATCTCTCTCTAGATGGCTCCAGAGAACATCCTGGTGTTGAGGGTCATTGGTCTGGCCTGGGTCAGGTGCCTAATCTGTGAACCTGTTGCTGAGGCAAAGGGAACAGAATGTCCTGATTGGACAGGCTTAGGTCATGTGCTTACCAATGGCATGGAAGCCTGGGATCAGCCCCACCTGAACCCCAGGGATCAGGTTGGTATCTCTGAGGCATATCAAGGTACTCTCAAGGTACTATCAGTAACAGGAAGGGGAAGTATGAGTAGGAGGCAAAAACAAGAGATGTCTACCAATTTCCCTGATGAGTAGCTACACCAGATAATCCAGGCTCATTGTCATTACTGTCCTTTTTACATCTCTAATGCCTGTCTAACAGGCTCTGACTTCCAGGTCTCGAATCTGTTCATCTTTTCTCTTCAACCTGGGAGTCTCAAGGAGCCTATAGGGCATTAATTGTCATTGCTGGGAGGGGATTGTCTATCAACTCCCTGTGAGTTGGACTGAGATGGAATAATTTTCTAGGCAGGGAACATTGATTCAACATGTCTTTCATTCCCTTCTGTGTTTCAAACATATGTTTGAACCAGTTCCCACCTACAATAATTAGCCCAGTGAAGGTATTATACACAAAAATCAATATTAAGACAGTGTAATAAGGAGTAGGTAGAGTTCTGCACATACTGATAAGGGAGGATTACAAAGGAGAAGCCTCCAAATCAGCTCAGGGTGGTCAGGACATGCTCCTGAGAGAAGATAACATTTGAGTTTAGTCTCCAAGGACATGTAAGAGTTAGGCAGAGAGGTGAAGGATGAGGGGGTGGATGGACATTCCAGGTGGGAAGAACAATTTGTGCCCAAGCACCCAGGCAAGACGGGCCATGGAGCAATTTTGGAATTGCAAGTCGGCCAAAATGACTACAGCTCAGGTTGTGTGTGAGAACGTGGCCCAAGAATGTGTGGTAAAGAACATGAACGAACTTGTCAGCCATGCCAAGCCTGGATGTTTGAAGTTCATCTTGTGAACGAGCATTAGCCACTGAATGCTTTTAGGTAGAAGAAAAATACAACCAAATGTGGTTTTGTTTGTTTGTTTAAACATTCCCTGGAGAACAAATTGCAGAGGACTAAGATTGGAGAGAGGAAGTCTGCTGCCATGGTCCAGGGAGGCTTTGATTAGGAGGAATGAAATGAAGCACAGTGAGGGTGAGAAGAGGGACTGGATTTGTAACACCCAGGAGACAGAATTCACAGGACAGAGAAAATGAGAAGGGTGCAGGGAAAAAAGACAGAGGAGGAAAGGGGGATCCCGAGATGGGGGGGCGTTCCCAGGTTTCTGGCTTGGGCAACAGGTAGGTTGATGTTTTCATCAAACAGAAATTAAGAAATGCTAGGTCTTATGGTAATTCTATGTTACACTTTTTGAGGAATCTCCAAACTGTTTTCCACAGCACCGTACCAGTTTCATTTCCAGCAGTAACATATGAGGGTTCCAGTTTCTCCACATCCTCACCAACACTTGCTATTTTCCAATTTTGGGATTACAGACATTTTAGTAGGTGTAAAGTGCTATCTCATGGTTTAATAGGCTTTTAGTTATCTCTGACAATGCAGGAAGACCGTTCGGATGATCAAATCTAACCAATAGTGCAAAGACTATCTGTATTTAGTTTTGTAATGTGGAGGTATTATTTCAAAGTATCTGTGCCGCAAAAACCAAGGATGATTATCTGGTTTAAAAAATACATTTAAAATAATAAAGCCCCATGTACATATCTTGCTCGAAAGAGGCTGTACACTGTTCCCTGGCTGGGTGACTCCTTGAGCCTGACCCACACTGCTAATTAATATACAATGTCCCCAGACTGATTCCCAGTGGCTTGTCAAGAAAGGCTGGGTGCTGGCTCTAGGCTGTTGTTTTTCTGGTTTATGACATCTTCAATACATAGAGATAACAAATTGTTTTGTTTCAGGCCTTGATCCTTGAGAGTCGATAAGAAAAAAAATGACAGCAATATTAATAACGAGCACTAGCGGACAGAAGAATGATGCCGAACTTGAATTTCTAAGAGGTATAAAAATTACAAGGATCAAACTATCCACCATTAGTCAAGGAGCATTCGTTGGAGGATAGCCAGTTGGCCTTATGCGACACTCTTGAATTTATAAGCACCTAGAAAGGAAGAATCTTATATATTTTAGCACATTTAATACTCGAAAGGCCTCCATAGTAGGTATCGTTAATGTTCTTCTTTTACATATGAGGAAACAGACTGGAGAAATTAAGTAACTTGACCAAATGACTGAACCAGGATCAGGTCTGTTCAACTTCTGAGCTACCTTTGTGGAAGATGAGTGTGTGAGGCAGAGAAGATGCTGTCAGAGTAGCTGTATTTCTTTCCTGGGGCTGCAGCAACAAAAGGACCACCACCTGGGTAGCTTAAACAACAGAAATGTATTGTCTGAGTTCTGGAGGCTACAAGTTCAAAATCAAGATGATAGCAGGGTTGGTGTTTTGGGGGGGAATGCAAAGGAGAATCTGTCCCATGTCCTCTCTCCCAGCTTCCAGTGGCCTCAGGTGTTTCTTGGCACAGATCATGTTCTCCTTGTGTGTTTACATCATCTCCCCTCTGTTCCTGACTCTGGGTCCATATTTCTCCTTCATATGAATATAAGGACATCAGTCATTTGGATTAGGGCCCACCCTAATGGCCTCATTTTAAACCGATCACCTCTGTAAAGACCCTGTCTCCAAATAAGGTCACATTCTGAGGTCCAGGAGATTAGGACACCAGCATATCTTTTTGGGGTGGGGTGGGAAGGAGCCAGGGAAACACAGCTCATCCCATAGCAATGGCTTAACACTGAGTTGTCCATACCTCCAAATGGGCTTGCCTTCCTGTCTTCACATAACTTCATAAAGTCTGAAGGGCCTTAAAATGTACTTTAAGTTCAGAAAAAAGAATTTCTAAGTTTCTCACTGGAAGCCTCCTCGGTATTCCCTAAGCTACTTTAAAATCCTGCCACATACTCTAGGACATCTGTTATTACAATCTTTTCAAATCCTGAAAAAGTCTTAAGAAGTTTGGTTCACAGTGCCTGTAGGTCTGCTTAACTTTGAACATCGGTTCAAAAGGAAGATCCTCTTTATTTTCAAATTGCTCCAAGGTTTATTTTTGAAAATAGCTTCAATTTCCTATGGCATTTGCAAAGTTTAGTGTATCTGGAAAAGAAAGCTTTAGGCTTCAGAAATGTATTTTAGAACATAGACATTTGTTTACCAAAAAAAAGGGTTGATGTCTCAATTTTT
>RJWJ010030423.1:0-19930 GCA_004363605.1 Indri indri | reverse complement strand
CTCATCAGACAAGAGTTTAATTAAGAACCATACTGCCTCTGAGCCACACGGCAGCCTTTGGGTGGTGCCTTCTCCCTAATAGATCCATTACCACCGTCTCTGACTTTTGCTTGGGTCAATGGCCAGTTTCCCAGCCACCTGACCACTGAATTAATTTGGTGAGCAAGATTTTACGAGATGATGCATCAAACACTTTCCCAAAATCAAGCTCCGTGACATTGCCCCCTCTATCTCTCATCTGAGACTCCTAAACAAAGCCATTAATTTTGTCCTGCACAACTGGCTCTCTCACAGACCAGACTCTGGGGTCCAGAGGTAATAAATGATGATGTGGCTGCTGGGTGCTCTGGAAACAAGCAGCCAGACACACACATGGCCAAACTTTGGGCCCTGGGATGAGACAGGGCTGAGATGACCCCTCCTGCATTAGCCTGCTGTGGGTAGGGGTCCTCCCAACCAACCACCGCTCTGGCCACCAGCAAGATAAGCAGTCCCATGACCTTCCTAATGGTGGCACCAACTACAGCAGGAATGGAGGCCTATGATTGGGGAGGATGTCACCGTCTTCCCTGGGAAACCTATTGCTACGAAAGGGTCAACAAGATGGACCCTGTCACCAAAACAAACCAACCAGTTGAGTTCTTCTGTTGCCCCCTTGGGAGCTGAGAGTTGAAAAGGAACATTAAGCCCAGTCCACAAAGTGAGCCTGAAGATGCAAGACTCTGTGGGTTTCCTGGATTGAGAGTGGGGCTGACATCTGGAGGCACCTCCTCTTCTACTGGCAGAGGCGGGCCGGATGGGCAGGTACATCTTAGGATTTGTGTGCGTACAGGACTGTTGGCAGCAGGTGCCTTTGCATCCCTGTGCCATTAAACCAGATGCATCCTCACCTGTTCACGTCAGCATCCCAGACCGTCACAGCTCCCAGATGCTCACCCCGTCTCTGCTTCTCCTTGGTACCTTTTACTTGTGTGTTGCAATGGGCTGAACTGTGTCTCCACAAAATTTATATGTCAAAGTCCTAACCCCCATTGGAGACAGGACCTTTACAGAGGTAATTAAAGTTAAATGTGGTCATACGAGTGGTCTCTAATCCAATATGATTTTTGTCCCTATACGAAGAGATTAGGTCACAGACACACACAGAGGGAAAAAGATGTGAAGACACAGGAAGGTGAAGACGGCCATCTGCAAGTCAAGGAGAGAAGCCTCTGAAGAAACCAGCCCTGCCAGTGACACCTCGATCTTGGACTCCTAGCCTCCACTGTAAGGAAATAAATCTCTGTGGTTTAAGCCACCCTGTCTGTGGTATTTTGTTCTAGCACCAATAGCAAACCAGTATCCCTGTTCTCAGCCCCTCATTTGCCCCAAGGCCCTGACAGCCAAGTTGCTGCCTCCAAGTCATGGTTTTCTGTCACCCGCTTGCTCTGTCTACGCTTGGTGGCTGTAGGGAACCAGCCCCCCAATCGGGTTCTAGCCACTAAGATCCAATCTGGTATCTGTCTGCTTGTCCACCCCCTGGGGTACTCCAGCCTCCTCCTACAAAAGATAATTGAAAGAGAAAACAGAGAACCATCCCGGCTTGCATCCCAGAGACGAATGCCAGTCGCCGACTCTTCCTGTCGGATTCGCTCTGCTGCTTGCGAAAGCCGCCCTTCTGAGCACCACCCGGGCTTGGTGCATCCAGCACAGCTGACCAGAAAACAATACCCGTGGTCCAACCCCTCCCAGTCCCACAGGCTCCCAAGGGCTATGGCTTGCTGGCTGCCATCAGCATGATGCAAACCTTTTTATTTCTCCCACCCACAAAGGCAGCTTTTGAAAGGCGCAATTCTCCCTTCCTTGAGATCTAACACCTTCTCAGGTGTCTGTCTGTCCTCTTAGTCTTTTTTTCCCCAAAAAGTGATACCTGCTTTGTCTTTGTGTGAATCTGTTTGTGCTGCTGTAACAAAATGCCATAGGCCGGGTGCTTGTAAACAACAGAAATTTACTTCTCACAGTTCTGGAGTTTTGGAAGTCCAAGATCAAGGGGCTGGCAGGTTGTGTGTCTGGTGAGGGCCCACTTCCTCAAAGACAGTGGTCTTCTCACTCTAACCTCACATGGTGGGGGGCTGGCTAGCGCTCTGGGGCCTCTTTTACAAGGGCACTAATCTCAGTCATGCGGGCTCTGCGCCCTCCCAAAGGCCCTGTCTCCTGATACTATCACCTAGGAGGTGAGGACTTCACCGTATAAATTTGGGGGTAGGTAAATATTCAGATCACAGCAACCTTCTTGGAGACAGCCAGCCCCCTCCCTGACACACCATACCAGGATTCTTTTGAAATTGCTTAAGAATCTGGAAGAAAGGACAGGAAAGGAGAATTCCCTGGTGCAGCACCAAACCCCACACAGAGCTGCTGAAAAGGGTCAAACCACAGGAGAAGGATGGGCTGATAGTCTATAGCCCACTGCTCCGAGAGCCAGGGAACCTACGTGTCATCAGTCTTGACCCTGTGACTCCCGTGCACTGCCAACACCCCCAGAGATGGCTATAGCCCACCACGAGGGCTGCTACAGTAGCTGCTGTGAACCTCCTTGGGTTGAGCCCGTAGGAAAGAAGTCACCATGCAACCTCGTCACCACCGAGGCAGCCCCACGAGCCGATCCCTTAGAACCTAGTGCCTATGACAAGGGAGAAGGTGCCCCTGCCCAACATTCCTCCTGAAGGCCAAGAAATATTTTTCTACATCACTGATATATATTTGCTTTTCCCTCAATTAAATTGTTGTAAAAGGGGGTGGGGGTTAAAGCCATTTGAGCCATTTTTATTCAGTTAAATTACACTGGATGGCTCATTTAATGAACTTTAATGAAGCCAAAATGCTCTCTCTAATCAAATCTCAAGTGACGTGACTGGTGCCTTGACCTTAGCTCAGGAGATTGGAGGCAGCTTTCTCTGTGCAGCCCCATGCTGGGCTTTCCCAGAGCATGTTCCTACAATCTGAGTTCTGCAATGTGTTCATGGGTATTGCAAGGGGAAAATAATCGTATTGCTCATGATAGTATGTTACTTAACCCGATATACCCAAAATGTCAGCAATTCAACACGTAATCAATATAAAAATATTAATGAGATATTTCACATTTCTTTTTTGTACTAAATCCATGTGTATTTCACCTTCACAGCACATCTCAATTTGTACTAGCTACATTTCAAGTGCTCAGTGGCTCTGGTGGTCAAAGGCTACGACATTGGAAAGCACAGCTCTAGACCGTCTGAAAAATCCAGGCATCGACTGAGGTCCCCAGTGGAGAGAAATAGCCAACAGGTGGGAAAGTATAATTACAAGTTCTCCAAAGTCAAATCTTCTTTCCCCAGATGCCAATCTGTCCCAGAATCCAGCAGTCGCATAGCTTGTTCCACGGAAAGGAAATCACTCCAGTTGTCCCAGAACACAGTGGCACATCACTGAGCAGCTGCCAGCATCCCCTCGGGCTGGAGAAACTCAGGGCAGGAAGGAAAAGAGAGGCCAGGACTTGCCATGTGTCGAGGGGGTGGAGAAGGACCATGGCGGGACACATGTGAGACCACACTTGCACACAGAGAGCTGGACTCTTCCAGAATGCTTGGTTCACCTAATCAAGTCTAAACTCCACCTTGGAGTCCAAGCACTGGCACAAGATGACCTCGACCTCCTGTCCCCATACAGTCTCTCACCACCCGCCTCCCTGCCCCATCCTTCATCCCCCTCCCCATAACTAACCCTAAAGAGCCACCACCAACAGGATGCTATTGCCCTGCTGGCTGCACCCTTAGAGCTCCCGGTATTTCTCCATGCCCAGGCCACTGCACCTGAGGCTTCTTGTACCTTCCATGGCCTTCTCCCCATCGTGCAGGCATAGTGTAAGTGGTGCTCTTACGGACGGCAAGTGCCACCTACTCTGAAATCCTTTCTCCCTCCTCTTTCTCTTACTGCACTTTTCACTGCCAGCTCTGCATGTCAGCTCGGATGCATTGGCCTCCCCCATCAGACTGCTTTTCTTGAAAGTGAAGGACCATTTCTTTGCAGTGTGATATCCTTTATAGCACCTGGAACCCAGTAAGTGCTTAATAAACGTGCAGCAAGTTCAACTGAAGTCCCACAAAGTCAGTTATCTGAAGGGAGCTAAAACCGACCTGAGTTTCCAAGGGCACTGGACAGAAGGGGGAAGGGCTTCTCCCTGCTCAGTGACCACAGCACCGCAACAGAGAGAGGCCAAGGAACAAAGGCCATCTGACCCGGCAGGTGTGGCTTCCGCCCTCCCACCACCCTCCCTCGCCCACCTGTCCTGGGCCTCGTCCTGTCCACGCCAAGCCCACTGTCCACTGCCATGAGCTCACGCAGCCACTAGCTCCAAGCAGGACTCTGCCGGAGGGGGTGTGGGGTGGGGGGGCTATCTATCTCTGTCTCACCCCCCCACACATACACACTACACGCTTCACACAATACCACACACACACTGCACACAATCACACACAGACTCACACACACTCACACACACACACACTCATCACTCTCGGGCTGGCTCCCCCAGGACACAGATGGAGAACTCTTCCTGGAGGCCTGAGGAGTTCTGCCCTCTCCGCCTATGAACCACACTCGGTCCCGCCCTCGGCAGCCTGAAGGACAGCCGCGGCCTGGGCTGGGACTCTGCTCCCATCCCGCCCCCTAGGCCTCCTGAGTGGAACACAAATGGGTCAGCAGAGCAGGACCAGGGCCCGAGGCCATGAACCCAGGTCCCAGAGTTGGCAGCTCTGCCCTGTTCCCTGGAGCAGGCGTGCTCTTCCCAGCGTCGGCACAAACCTCTGCCTTTCAGGCCTGAGGGGCAGACTCAGAACCTCACAGAACGCGGGAGGGGCCACCTCCCTTGGCCTGCGCAGGGGGACATCAAGACCAGTGAAACCCAGCCTGAAGAGATGACTTCTCTACGTCACCAGGCACCCAGAGTCCTGGTCACAGGGGAGGAAACTGAGGGTCCCACAGCTTGAGCAAACTTCCCAAGATCACCCCAGCTGGATGGCAGCAGAAGCTGGAAAAAGCCCCAAGTCTTCTCACCCCCAAACCAGAGCAACAGAGGGATCCTCACCCCCTCTTAGCCAATCTGGGCTGTAGGGGTGACCTGTGATCCTATGAGCAGCAGGATGGCTGAGGTCATGGTCTTTGGCATCACACGGGCCTGGATGCCAGTCCTACTCCTGCTGCTTCTATGCCCTGTGACCCTGGCTAAGTTCCTTAACCTTTCTGGACCTCAGTTTGCTCATCTGTAAACTGGGGGTAATAACAGGGCATGTCCCTTTGAGTTGTACTGAGGGTTAATGGGGAAAGGACAGCAGTTGGCACAGTGCGTGACCCTTAGTGGGCACGATATACATGCCCTGTCACTGTTCCTACATGGCATCTCCCCCTTCTCTGCCTATCCCCAGCTACCACCAAAGCCACAGCAGGCCCGTGTCCATTAAAACAAACACCAGAGGCCCAGGCAGTGACTCCCTTGAATCCAAGCATCGTTTAATTCAACAAAATCTCAGGTCACAGAACAACACAAAAACCCATTTTAATGAGACAACAGGTAGTGCCTACTTCCCTGGGGATGTGCTGGTGCCCGTGGCCCTACCTGGCTCAGCCCACCCCATAGACTGGGGAAGATGCAGCCTCACCCCAAGGCCTGTGGGCCAGAGGTTTGGTCCCACATCCACCCGCATCCGGGTCTTCACCGCAGTGCAAGGGCACGAAAAGGCCGTGAAGTCTCCTTTGCTTCTTCATGCTGCCTGCTGCACGCCAGACCTTGAGTGTTGCTGAGACTATTCTGGGGGACTTTGCTCCCTGGGAGTTCTTCTCAGACAAATTAACCAGAGGCTAACTGCCCTGAAGCATGTGAGCTCTCTCTGGAGCCCCGTGGGCGCTGCCAGGCAGAGACGGGATGTTCCCAGCAGTGGCCCACCCACCAGGGCCCACCCACTGCCACCCTCTCGCACCCAGGCCCCGAGCAGGCCGGGGCTGGCGTGGGAGCCAACTCTGGAGAGGCCCCAGCACAGGACCTGCTGATGTGGCCAAGGCGTCACCCTCATTTCTCACCCAAGAGCTGTCATGACAAGAGAAAAACAAAGATGCAGAAAGCCATCTGTGGGAAAAGTCCAGCAAAGCAGGCGCTACGGAGGGAGAAGGGAAGCAGACGTCCAGCGGGAGGAGAGCGCTGCCCCAAGGGTACTCCCAGCTGGGGAACCCGGCCCAGGGGAGGCTGGCGGAGCTGCTCTTACGGTGGAAGAGGTAATTCCTGTTAATTACCCTTTAGCTAGGCCAGGCACCTGTCCTCTTTCTCGGATCTCTTCAGATTAAAGGAAAATCAATGGCTCTCTCAAAAACAACAAAACTGTGAGCAGAGAGCTGCTTTGGCCTTCTCATAAAGAAATCTGATTAGGCCAACGCTGCCTCCAAGCCCTCCTGCAAGATGAGAGGTTGGAGGACACACCGGCCAAGTGTGGGTTTGGGAAAGCATTTAGGGTAGAGGTCCCCCCGCTCTGCCGTCGGAATCACCGAGAGGTGTGGTATCCCAGGTTGCCAGGCTCAGCCAGCTCCCGGAGTTCCTGACCCACCAGGCCCTGGAGGAGAACGTGCATTTCTCAGTGGCTCCTGGGTGACGTGGATGTTGCTAATTTGGGAACCACACTTTGAGAACCACTCATCTAGTGACATGCAGGTTTCCCCACAGGTGAGTTGACTTTGGCTCCAATCAAATCCCTCTGTCCTGGAAAGTTGGACAATCATATCTATATGAGTAAAACGAAATGGTGATGTGTCCAGATGTAAAGAGACACCCGTCAGGGAAGCCAGGAATTTCTTCACAGGCTCCTGGGAACAAATGCCGTTATTAATAACTAGAGAGGGGATTTAGCAATCCGCTTCTGAAACTCGGCAGAGAATCTCCAACTGGGAGGTGCCGCTGGCAGTCCAGGGCAAGGCTGTCACAGCGCTGCAAAGTGACTAAACAAGTGAGGGCCCTGCTGCCCAAGCGCCTCCTTGACTTCCGTGCAGGATGAACCGTTTGCTTGTCTTTCCCCCACCCAAGACTCACCCCCTACACACATGCACACACACACACACACACATACACACATGTGCATGTGCACAGACACATACATACACATACACACACATGCATACATGTGCACATACATACACACACGTGCACACATGCACACACATACACACACGAGCCATTTGCTCAGTAGGATTTCTCTGAGCTAGAGCCTGGATTGACCAGCTGGAGCCTGTTTTAAGAAAGCCCTGGGGGGTCTCTCCAGCACAGAGGCCTTTTGGAACCCCATGCCCAGTGAGCCCAGAGGAGGAGGGAGGTTAGAAACCAGAGCAGGGGAGAGGGGAAGTGAGGGAGGCCCAGGCTGCCCGAGCGGAGAGGGTCCCGAGTGCAAGCAGAGAGAAAGAGAGACATGAGACCAGAGCATCCAAACCGAGGAGGGGACCACAGGCTGGAGCCGGGGAGTCCGGGGTAGGGGGCGCAGCTGGGTAGAGAGGGGCGAGACGGGCCCAGGGCGGCAGGTGGGCAGAGGCGCACTCGCGGGGTCAGGATGGTGCCTGGGCCCACTGAGGGGCCCACTCTCCTGGCTGCCTGAGCTGGGAGCCCCTGAGGCCAGAGAATGAACCAGGAAACCGAGGCCTTAGCTCAGAGCCTGTGGTATTGTGTCAGGAGCTTGGAGCAGAGTCAGGGCTGAGGTCAGAAGGTTAACTGGGCTGCTCCCGGGAGTGGCCCAGGCAGAACAGTGGTGGCTTTGCTGACAGCTGCCTGAGGGCTTGGTGCCTTTGAGGCAGAGCAGCTCAGGCCTTCTGCCCTGCCCCTCCCAGACCAGATCTCATGGATTTAAAGAGCCGTCGCTGGACTCTGTCTGCCTCCCTCCTAGCAGAGCCTAGGAGGACACGTGAACACGCCACTAGCATCTAGGGGCCTTCCCCTCCCCTAGGAATGGCCAGGAGACTCGGTCATGGGGATCACGTGAGGAACAAGGTAGTGGGTTCACTTTTAGGGCCAAGTAAATGGGCAGCCAGCAGGGCAGGGAGAGCCCCGTCTAGGTGTGGGATGGGGAAGCGCGTTCTGTCCCCAGCACACTGCTCTGGGAGGCCACGCAGTGCAGGCAGGCAGCGGCTTTCCAAGTGTGGTCCCTAGACCAGCAGTACCAGCGTCACTGGGCACATGTAAGAAAGACAAACTCCTGGGCCCCAGGCCTGTGTGATACCCAGGCTTCCAGGTGATGCTGGAGCCTGCTCAAGTGTGACAAGGGCTGTGATGACAAAGAGGATGGACTTTCAAGGTCAGTGGCTCTGACCCTCCTGAATAGTGGAACCCTCCCTGAGAAGGTTACTTAACCTCTCTGGTTTCAGTGTCGTCATCCTGGCCACAGAAGTCATAATAGGATCCATCCACCTTATGGGGCAGCTGGAACAACTAAGCTGAATTAGTGTATGTCAGGTGACCAGCACGGTGCTTGGCCCACAGCAGGGACTCAATGCATCGCAGCCGTGGCAGCAGGGATATTGGAGCTGGCAGCAATAACAGTAGCCAGTACACATGGTGGTTATTTGGGGCCAGCTCTCTTTAAGGGTTTTGCACATTAGAGCTCACTTAAACACTACAACAACCCTAGGAGGGATGAGCTACTATTATCATCATCATCTCTGCTTTACAGAGACAAGCACAGAGGGAGGAAGAAACTTGCCCCAGGTCAGCAACTGCTGGGGGGATGGGGGCAGGAATTGAACCCCCCGCAGTCTGGCTGCAGAGCCTGTGGTCCTTTCTGCCTCCTAGCAGCATCAGGAGGAGCTGTGCTACTGGGGTCCCCATCTCCTATGCTCCCAAAGACTCCCACCTGTCACCACCACTAGGACAGGATACTAAGTAGAATTTGGAAACTTTCCTCAGCCCCACCTCTGGGAGGACTTGAAGTCCCGGTCTCTGAAAGGGGGACTTGAGTCAAATTTCCCACCATGTTCCCTGGACTAACCAGGACCATGTGTGACAGCCCTGCGGGGTGGAGATCCATCTGCCAGCTAGAGACGCCCACGGGAAAAGAAAGGCAGGGAGCCGTCAACTGAAAGTGGCCTGCGTGTTCCCACTTTGGCTGCAGACCAGACCCCAGGCAGGAAGGGGTCTTTCAGAGTCATCAGACAAGGACACACCAGGGCTGGAGCATCCCGGGGCCCCTCTCCTGTGGGCAGGAGATCCCAGCTGAACAAACATGCGGAGCTGCCCATGATTCTAGCGGAGGTCCGACTTTTGGCGCGCCCGCTTCATGCTGGGGCTGGGCGGGTGCAGGAAGGAACTGGAGGGGATTTTCATCTGTGAGCGCTGCCGCGCCCTTCTGCTCTGCCCTCAAGCCGCTAAGGAACTCCCTCTGCAGACGTCGCGCAAGTGGAAGTACAATAAAGACTGAGGAAGCCAGAGCTCCAGCTTCACACCTCAAATGCTCATTCCCATGATGAACAGCAGCACCTGGGAGTAAGAATTCTACATAAGACCCCATCGCAACAACCCGGGTCTCCTCTCCCAGAGACCTGGAAGCGCCAGCACCGTAACAAACAAGGATATAAGGCTTCCCGGAGGCTCCATCCTCGCTCAGCCACTTTCCAGCTATATATCAATAATTCTCAGACAGTGAGCTTACTCACTGCCTTGCTCCAAAAGGGGGACAAAATCCCGACCACACTGGGTGTTGCGAATCAAATAAAATAACACATGCAGCTGCCCCACACAGCACCCATCACATGGCAGGCACCCGGGAAATGGACTGACTTTACTAGTTACTTTTCACGAAGGAAAACGCTGATGAGATATCACCTCCAGAGCCGACTGTGAATGAAGAGGGTACCAGTCAGGAAGGGCAGGGGAGAAGGGGACCCACGCTCAAGCTCCCAAACCCTTGGACGAGAACAGGAGCAGGGAAGGAACCACCGCCACAGGAGCAACAAAACAAGAAAACCGGCACCACACAACGCACTTGGCAGCCGCTACTAAATGGTTTCCAATTAATTAACTGATTACATGATAGAACAGAAGGGGATTCGAAAGAGCGCTGTTGACCTTTAAGAATAATTAATATCATCAGGATAGCAAACTCATCCAAGGAAAATAATGAGGAACATTTTAACATTACATTCCAAAGCTCTGGATGGGGAGGCAGATGGCCCTTACCGAAGCAACGCCCCGGCTTCCTCCTCCTTCTCCGGCTTCCTGTCTCTTTTTCCCAGCACCTCCCATCCAGCCTCTCCCTTCCCATCCTGAGACCTCCAGGAAGATTGGGGAGACCCCAGACGTCCCACCTCTGCACAGAAGCAGTTGCTGCCTTGGCCCAGCACTGTGGCCACTCTGTTTGCCCAGGCAACAGTAGCAGTAAAGGGTGAGGCACCCCGCACCACCAAATGGGAGAGGGAACCTGCCAAGTGTTCCCTCCAAGTCTACTTGGTAAGTAGAAGGCTCTCTCCCTACCTCCCATCTCCCCCTAGTGCCAGCATCAGCACCTAGAAAGGACACCACCTCATGACAAGTTGGTGCCCCACCGCCAGGCTCCCGTCTCACTCTGAAATTCCCTCACCATAGCCCAAATGGATGAGATCATATCATGTGGTATATCTGTGAGCTGCTTAAACACTGCAACAACCCTATGAGGGCTGAGCTACTATCGTCATCACCATCATTACCTGCAAGGTCAAGGGCTCCTCTGTCTTACTCACAATTGTATTCCCAGCATCCAGCAACCGGGAGCCTTCGAGTTGACCTAGAATGAGCCCTCCACCCTGGACAGCTTCCTCGATACTCGCACTCCCCCAGAATGCCTGGAGAATTCTTAATCATCTTCCCTGACTCGCTGACATATCCCTCCTCTGGGAAGCCTTCCCTGCCCACCGCCCCCAGGCTACTAGTTCTCCCCACACACGTGCTCCAAGAACATGTCATCCATCTCTTTAGTTCAGCATTGGTCACACTGTCAAATAATTTACTCTCCACAGTCTAGGTTGCTATAGGACAGAGGGCATGCTAAGATCAAAAACACAGCTTTTCTCTCTCTTGTACCTTTGATGCCTAGGAAAATACCTGGTACTTAGTAGGTGCTCAGCAAATGTTTGTTGAATGAGCCCAAGCATAAATGGAAGTAATTTGGCTAAAAGGATGCAGGAGCTTCACTCTTCTTTAGATAGCTCCAAAGATATAAGATTAATTCATTCAATTAAATACTGATGGCAGGTGACCACACAGCCTGGTTTGCTCAAACAGGCCCAGTTCATACCTGTTGTCCTGGAATCCCATCTGGTTAGCTCTTCTATCACTCTCCAAAGTGTCCCAGTTTGGACAACATATTACATGATAACCTATTTATTGAAGTCCTACTATGTGCCATGCATTCTTCTAGGTGTTGCTTTACAGCAATGAACAAAAGAGATAAGCAAATTCTCTAAACAATGTGAACTTTAGTATCATCCTTTCATTATATGAAAAGAAAATCTCCACTCGATCATTCAACCCACTAATTTCATGACTATACCATGCTGGGAAACGCAGGGCACTGGATGCATGAGGTGAACAAATGCAGTTCTTCGTAGAAATCTCTTCATTTACTATGTTTCCAGAAGAATCCAGGAAGGGGTCTTGTCTGAAAAGGATTGCTTGTGGCTCAGAATTTTGAATTTTCCCCATGGTCTTGACCCTTGCCGGCCCCATATGGTGTTGGCTTCAGCCAGCCTGGCCACAGCCCCCAAATCCCCACGTCAGCGGACCCAGGACGGGCGCCCTTGCCCTAAATGCCTCAAGACACTTCTAATCCTTAGAAAGCGCAGGTCAGAGGTATTTGCAAGAAAGGCCAACTGCAAATACAAGAGACCCTGGAGAGCAATGCCCAGAACACTGTGACTCCAGGGAGACCCAGCCCACCTGTGATGTCACTGCTTATTCCCCAGACTTCACCAGAGCTCTTTCATCCCAGCTCATTCTCGGTCGCTGCAGAGTTCGACATCGGACAGCTTTCCTTCCTTCCAAAGCCCACGTGGCTTTGAGTCCACTGAACTTCTCATCATCCTTCTCTATCCTCCTCGGTTTCAGGAGCACTGGCCTCCTTTCTCACCTTCCTTGACTGCCCGTCTTCCGAGCTGCGGCCATGGGAAGGGGCTGCTGCCCCTCCCCCCACCCTGCCTCCATCTCCGTCTCACTTCCGGTGTCAGCTAAAAACATCTCTTTTCCCCTTTTAATTACACTTCTCTACTCCCTCTCGTTATTGGCCTCATGACTCAGGGCTTTAATTTATTCACCAAACAATGTCATTATACCACTGTTTTCTGTAATTTATACCATGCACAGTCTTTTGGCCTCTGTTGCCCAATTATGCAAAATGTGTGGGAAAATCAGCATTTGTTCGTATTCCCCATGGCCTCTCTCCTGCAGAGATCTGGCAGTGCCCACCTAGACTCACCCAAGGCAGAGACAAGATAAGAACTCTCATCTCCTTGAATACATGGACCCTAGAGCGACGCCCCTCCCACGTGGTTCCATGCAGATTCTCAGGCTGCTCTGTGAGGAGCGAATATAAATGGTGTTGTCGGGGGGCACAGAGACAAGACATGTGAATTGAGACTGAGAGCAATGGGCGGGAGAACATTAGAAGGGCACACGGATGCACGCGCCGATAGTTCTCTGCACAAAGCGGAAGGGATAATTTGCATCTTGATCACAATCATTGTTAAATAAGAGCATGCAGGTAAGTTTCACTGAATGGTTTGATCTTCACATGTCTTGCACAGAACAGGGTGCCAAACTCAATTAATTCTTTCTTATACTAGTACTATTAGGGCTGACCTCAACTTGATTTAAAACCTTGAGATCTGAATGTATGTGCAAACTTAATTAACTTTCTAATCATTGTTTCCCTGCTATGGGAAATTTTCCATAATCATTAACAATAATCATGAGAGTAAACTAAAGGAAAGTGGGATACAGATATAATTTTCTGAGAAATCGAAATAATGGGTAATGTTTATTGAGTGCCTGTTAGGAGCTAATCACTACATGCTTTAAAGATATTAGTCCATGGAATCTTCCCAACGATGTTTTATGGTCCATATTATGATGATGACTTGTTTTCATTTGACAGATAAATAATCCATGGCTTAGAGGTTAGGCAGCTAGTTCAAGGTCATGTAGCTGGCAATGTTAAAACAGGGCCCGAGACCCTGTGCCTAATTCCAAAATCCACGCCCTTAGCATGTCACTATAGTGTGCACCGAGTGTGTGTGTGGGTGTGGGGGGTGTACGTGCAGATGCACGTAAATGAGAAGTTGTCCTGATCTCCAGTTGGGGACTTTGATTTTAAGGTGAAAACCTTCCAAGAATGAAGGTGGCACACCATCATGAGGACAAACTCAGCCAGTTCTCCTGTGCTCCTCCCGCATTTAGCCCCCTCTGCCTCCTCCTGTGAGAAAGCACATGACAAATTCACTTGCTCCAGGCCTCGTGCAACAGAAACAGAACAGGCCTGATCCTGGGAGCTCTGCCCTGGAAGAAAGAACCTCATTTCTGCTCAGTGTCTTTTGGAATCTCATGGCCCTAGATAAGTCTCCAGTTCAGGGTAATCAAAGTCACAGTCCCTCTCCGTGCTGGATTGGGCCTGGGGAAGGTGGGGGTGGAAGGGACACTCCCTCCTCTGCTTCCATCCAGGTCTGGATCCTACCCTGCAGCTGGCAAACAGAGAGCGGGCCACCTGTCTGCCACATGTGCTTGGTTCTCTGTGCACGCCAAGGCAGCGGCACTTGCTTAAGGACACAGGTCAGCCCACCAGCAGCTGTGGTGAAGTCAGAGGGGAGATGGGGGAGGCCAGGGCCTGGGAGCCTCTCTCTGGGGAGCTGTTTACAGCTCACTGTGCCCAGGAGGAAAGGGAAGGCTCCCTTGGCTCTGGCCTTGGTGCTGAATCTCCAGAGACGGGGACGTGGAGGCTGAGAGTTGGGTGAGCAAAAACAGTGGTAGTGAATATTAGTTTCCCTTCCAAGAAGAAACAATTTTTCAATATTCCTTTGGGAATACTGGGCTCCTGACCACCCTCAGAGAGGTGACCTGGCCTTTGCCCTAGTTGCGATAGAAAGAACATCAGTTCTAGACCAGATATTTATGGATATGAATAATAATAATCTTTACTAGCTGTGTTATCTTAGGCAAGTTAGAAAACCTCTCTGAGCCACAGGAAGAATACCAATTATTTAAACAGGATTACTACTGGAAGAGCACCTAACACAGAGCTTAATACAATAAATATTTCTTCTTTCTCTTTTTCTCTCAGCTCTGTTCTCTGCTTGCTTGTGAGTCTGTACACACGTATACAATCCATGAGTTGTCTCCCTCTTCCTACATAACACTGCAAAAATTCCTTCAAGGACAAGTTTAAGACCCATGTCCTTCCTGAATCCTATGGTCAGTACAGGGAGACATTTCCAAAGCACCTGTTACCTGCATTTAACAAGGTCCAACGCTATATTATCCATATAATCACCTAAGATAGATTTTGAACCTAACAACCTTGCAGTGTTTTCAAACTGCTTTCAAGATAGTTTCTGTCAATAATCCAACGACCATCAATATCACCAGTAAAACCAATGTTGCTGTTTTCTGTGTCACAGGAAAAGAAACTAAAAGAAAGAGCAAGGTAGTAACTGACCTGTGGTAAGTCTTAAAGCAGCAGCAAGACTCTGAGGTCCGGAAACCAGGGGAGTCTCCTCCCAGGTGTTGGCAATGGCTTAGGAAAGAGCCCAGAGTGGCAGAAAGACATAGAACTTGAAATCTGATACCTGGTCCCAGTTCACACTTCACTACCTTTAGCTCTATGGCCTTGGGCAATTCACTCTCGCAGATTCCTCACCAATAAAACAGGGATGATAGTAACTGCTACTTCATCTTATTACGGTATATTAAGTGAGATGGTACTTTGAGATGTGGTCTGCAAGGCACTAAAGCCATGTTGGTGATGACAGCTTACTGCTCAGGAAATGATCGTTGGTCACAAGAGGAAGCATGTCCGTGGGACCCTCAGAACAATATGCCACATGTGACTGACCACCCACTCTAAGCCCCCCTGCCGGGCCCTGAACAGAGGGGGCATCCATTCATTTCACAGGTGCTTGGTGAGACTTAATAGTACCTGGCATGTTCTAGGCACATCAATGAAAATGCAAGTCCAGAAAAATGGAAATGAGAAACTCCACAAAATTCCAGTACAAGCTATGATCTAGAGCTATAGAAAAGGAAAGACCTAATATTTGTTAGGACACTTGCCATGTGCCAAGATTTCAAATGCATTATCTCAGCCAAGTCTATGAGGGAGATGACTTTATTACCAGAGGAAAGACTCCACTCAGAGAGATGAGATGACTTGACCAAGGTCTCACAGCCCACAGCTTGTCGGCAGCCAGGCTGGGAGCAGAGCCCAGCTCTGCCTGGCTCCAATACTTGCGTCCTCACATACGACATTATGCCACTGCTCACGCATTAACCTAAATAAGGGAGGCAGAGGCGGGACAAAAATATCCCAGTGCGGCCCCAAGCCTGTGAAATTACTTAATAAACGTCATTGGTGATCTCTGGAAAGTCCAACACGGGCTGTCAAGTCTGCCTAGTCACCGCCAGCGAGGTTTTCCAGAGGTTACCGAGGGCTGAGCAAAGGTCTGTACCCATGAGGGCCACAAAAGATGGATGGGGAGGGGGAGGAGTAGGAAGAGAGAAAGCTGCTGGGGACAGGGTTGGGGAATGCAATTATTAATATTCTAAATGGAGTTCTGACTGCTTAAGCTTTATTTAAGAACATGCCTGACTGTATAATTACAAGGGCTTAATTTGTTTTCTTTTCCGCACAATAAATAAGGAGCACACGGTTGCTCTTTGCAAACACCACCCTTACTGGCAGAGGTTCCTGAGTGCAGATGGACAGCTGGCGCATAGAGGGGCAGCCCCACTGTCGTCTGGAGGGTGTGAGCTGTCTGCCCCCTGGGGCACAGCTGGACTCGCCAGATGTAGGCAAGGACGAGAGAACCTTGGGGGGTTCTCACAGGAAGACACTGGGGTGAGCGGTGGGTGAGAGGGTGGGAGGTGAGGTCATCCGCCTTACTTCCCCTGGGCAGCAGGCACTGCTGGGGGCACAGGAGGAAATCAGGCTCAAGGAGCAGCAGGGGAGTTGCTCAGTCTCTCAAAGGCAGAAGCCCACTTTCCACTGCCCTTCAGCTTTGGCCAACGCACTGGATGCCTGTGGGCTCTTGACCCGCCCACAGGTCCCTTGAGCTGAAACCTGAAGGAGGAGCAGGCACTAACTAAAGCAAGTCGAACGCATGACGGAAACATTCCCCGCCAAGGGAACAGCGCAGGCAAAGGCCGTGAGCTGCGGAGGCACGGCGCGTGGGGGTGTTGAAGGAAGCACAGTGTGGCTGGAGCAGGGAGAACCAGGGGAGGTGTGGGGGGATGTTGGGATTGGCCCCGAGTCTGCCTCCAACCCATGCCACGTTGTTCCACCCCGGTCCCTGCATGGGCTGTGCACTCACCTGACAGACTGAGGCAGGGAGTTTGGCTCATACCCTAAGAGCATCAGAGGCACATTTGAGAGGATGAGATTAAAATGTTTAAACACTCTCCTTACAGGTTGCACAGAAAACTCATGTAGGATGGGGTGGACCATGGCAGCTCCAGGGAGACCTCTTAGGATGCCATGGCCCCCAGGACACTCGTATGTAAGAGAGGCTGGGCCCTTGTGGAGGAAGCGCCAAGATGTCCACCTGGAAAAAGCCATAGAAGCAAAAGATACCTGCAGTTGGCAGCGAACAAGGCAATGGGGAGGGCCCCATCTTTCTGCTGCCCTGAACCCCCTTCTGCCCTAATATGAGCAGCTCTGCTGCCTCGGCAAGCAGGGTCTCAGGTCACAGGGCCAACCTGGGAGATGGTGCCTGGAAGCAAAGATTCTAACCCTTTTGTCCTCCTGACTTTGGGGCCACAGGACAGTTGATTCCAGGCTCAGTGGGTCCCACAGGCCCGTGGCCATGCAAACACTCCGTTCACTCTCTTTCACTGCCAGGCCCCTGGATATACAGCACATGGGCCCCTCCACCTGAGACAGTCCTCACTGATCCCCCCACCAAGCCTCTTTCAGCTGCCAATTCCCATCGCCCCCAGGTTTCAGGCTGTCTTTCATCCCCCCAGGAAGCCTCCCTGCTGGAATCCTCCCCTGCCCCAGATGCATCACCTGCCTTTGCTAAATGCTCCAGGGGAGCCCTCACTCCTCGTGCCTTGTAGGAACTGCCTCTACGCTCGGTCTCCCTCCCCCACTCCAGACTCCCCCGCTGAAACCACAGAACTAGACGCAATCCATCCTTGCATCTTTGCCCTGCCTACATGTTCCTGGAGGGAACCGATGCATTCCTGTCTCAGGAAAGCACCACGCGACCCAAGGGCCACTGCGAGTGGACTTTGCGGGACTCAGAAGCACAAAACATCTATGGTTAAATGCCAGGATCCAGGGAGGTGGGGGGTGATTGTCTCCAGCAGGGAGGCTGACGTCACTTGCATCAGCAACATTCTTTACAAAATCTTTATAATTTGATCTTCAAACTGAGACAGAGTTGCATTGTTTTAATCTCCATTTTTAGCCAAGCCCAAGAGGATAAAGCGCTTTGGTCGAGTTTTTCCTGCATCCAACGCTTTGGGGAGATCTGCTCGCCACACCTCATGGCAGCATCTGCTCTCTGGGAGGCTGGCAAGGAGGCTTGACAACCCGACATTGTCCAAACCCAGAAAATTCAGTCACGGGACATACTGTCCCCTGAATATCCTGTCGGGTGCTCAGGCCCATGCTTGTCAAAGTCCTTTCTCAGCATTATTCACTCTGTGCCCACAATAGCCCTGTGGGGGGAAGTGCAGGCAACAGGATTGCACCCATTTTACAGATGAGGAAACAGGTAAAGAAAGCAGGTCACCTGTGCACTATCTAAAGAGAACAGGTCTATGCTCTTTCTGCATCCACATGACAACATGCTGACATCACCCAGGGCATGAGGGGCAGCAGAGGGACCAGATCGCCACTCCCTCAGGTCCCAGGCCCTGAGTCAGGTTCCCAACAGGCCCAACACAGGGTCCCTGAGGACTCCTGAGCCCTCATCACTGGGGAAGGTCAAATGAACTGAGATGACCCCCCTAATCCCAACCCCAGGTAAATTCCAAGGGTCAGCAAAGGCCTCAGCTCAAGCGAGACAGCTGCAGCCCGTCCACCCAAGTCCACCATATTGCAGAGAGAGGCAGGTGGCCCAAAAAATGTGCCTGACACCCCAGGCCCTCTGGAGGATTTGACCTTTCTGCCCATACAAACTGGCCCTCACCAGATGCCAATGGGAAGGGGCTTATCCTGGGCGGAGGCTTCACAATCACGGGAAAAGCCAAAGGCTTAGTCGCATTAAAGAAATGCAGATGTAAGCCCTGAGGAGAGATGACCAGGACTGAGGAGAAACGGCTGTGGGGGACAGGAGCAGGCTCGGGCTGAAGTGGGCAGCGGTGGCTGCTGAGGAAGCAGCTGGCCACACACCCGGCATCCACTCTTGTATCTCCCCACAGGTCTGGCTCCAGGTCACGACAGCCCTCTCTTCTGTGTCAATCCCCTCATTAAGGATGACAACAATACACGGATAGAACTCCCTCCCTGACAATAGCAATGCACCAGTACCTCCTACGAGCTGGCAAGGCTGCATGTGTGTTGAGACTGCCTTGGAAGACTTGGAGGACTCTGCCAGGCTCCATCCAGCTCCCCAGCCCAGCTCTCCAACTCCCTTGCCCCTTGAGCTTCTGGTCTCCCCACATACTGGATCAGAATCCCAGAGAAGTCTCAAATCCAGGAGCTTAGAGTTTGGGCTTCCAAATGCCTTTAGCAAGAACTGAACTTATAAAATAGCTTCCAGGATGCAGGACATACCATTTACCGAGCACCTGCTATGTGCGGCCACTGAGGGAGGTGCTTTATGTTCACTCTTTTAATGCTCACGAAAAGCCCTGTGAGATGGGAATTAGTTCCCTGTGTTCTAGGAAGGACACTGAGACTCAATCCCTTGGCCAAGAATCAAAGTGAAAGAGTTGGCAAAGCTAAATGACGGTTCACAGCTAGTCTGTCCACCGCCAAAGTGTGTGTTGTTTTCACTTCTTATTCATTCCCTGCCTCATTCAGATCCATTTAACACAGGACAATAAAATCTCTGCTTGGTGTCCACAGATGCCACAGGGGCAAGGACCTAGGAAAAATGCAGAGACCTAAACACATCTGCAGAAACAACATGGCTCGACTGTACCAGGACGTGTCAGGTCATTCTTCACACTCACACTTAACATTGAGAAACCTGATTTAATAAGACCTAACCTTTCCCCAGTGGAGCCTGCATCACACCTTTCCACAGCCGTGTATCAGGTCTCACCTGGACTCCTCGGATGGGTTTCAAGGTGCATCTGCAGCCAGGGATGAGGTCAGCTGGGGGAGTGCATGGCTTACCCACTCTAGGAGACCCAGTGCCCTTAAACGCAGAGCAATCGCCATGGTGGACCCCCCAGAAGACCACCCAGAAAGGGTGCAAGCCTCCCAGGACCAAGGCAAGCCCCGAGAGACAAAGGGGTTAACCTGGAATAAAAGAGACTTTGGAAGATCCATCAAGAAGAAACCAGGGGGGGGTGGGGGAGGGAGAGCTGCAAGACTGCCAGCCTGTTACGGAGTGGAGAGGACAGAAATTAATGATGACTCCAAAATAGCCAAGAGACTAAACTCATTTTCTAAATCTGTCCTTAACAAGAAAAATGGAGAAAAGAGACGTGAACAAATGGGAAGTAATGAAGCCTTAGGGAAGGGGGCAAAAAAAA
>RJWJ010030422.1:0-19915 GCA_004363605.1 Indri indri | reverse complement strand
ATCAGGTCCTATTTATTTATTTTTGTTGTTACCGTGATTGCTTTTGGGTCTTCTTCGTACATTCTTTGCCTAGGCCGATGTCTGTAAGAGTTTTTCTAACATTTTCTTCCAGAATTCTTACGGTTTCATGCCTTAGATTTAAGTGTGTTATCCATTGTGAGTTGATTTTTGTGACTGATAAGAGATGCAGATCCTGTTTCAGTCTTCTACATGTGGCTATCCAATTTTCCCAGCACCCTTTATTGAATAGGATTCTTTTCCCCAGTGTATGTTTTTGTCTGCTTTGTCAAAGATCAGATGGCTATATGAAGACGGTTTTAAATCTGGGTTCCCTGTTGCGTTCCATTGGTCTATGTCTCTGTTCTTGTGTTAATACCATGCTGTTTTAGTTACTATAGCCTTGTACTGTAGCTTGAAGTCTGGTAAATTGATGCCTCCCAATTTGTTCTTTTTGTTTAAGGTTGCTTTTGCTATACAGGGTCTTCTCTGGTTCCATATGAAGCATAGAAGTATTTTTTCTAGATCTGCGAAAAATGATCAAAAATATTTTGACAGGGATGGCATTGAATCCGTAGATCACTTTGGGTAGTATAGACATTTTAATAATGTTGATTCTGCTATTCCATGAGCATGGTATGTGTTTCCATCTGTTTTTCTACCTGCTATATCCTTCCTCAGCGTTTTGTAGTTCTCTCTGTAGAGTTCTTTCACCTCCTTGGTTAAATATATTCCTAGGTATTTTATTTTCTTTCTTGCTATTGTGAAAGGTACTGAGTCTTTGATTTGGTTCTCAGCTTGACTGTTGTTGGTGTGTATGAACTAATAGATATTTTTCCTAGCTTGGAGGTGATATTTTTTTATCTAGTAAGGATGAATTTAGATATCATTGAGATATGGAAATGCTTTAATTAAAATTTATACTGAATTTTACAATATAAAATTTTAAGTTGGCAATATTTCACATTAATTTATTTTCAAAGGTAAATACTTGATTGAAAAACAACTGGCAGTTTGAGGCATCTTTTTGTAACTTACTAGTTTTTTAATTGGATTTTAATTGAGGCTCATGCGAGCAGAAGTTGGGGTGATATTGGAGACCTCCAAAGCATTGCCTTGTGTTACTCGTGGAATGCTGGAAAGGCACCTACCAAATAAGAAACAAGCAGCAACTCGGCAGGATTTATTTTTATTATTACAGCTTAGTCAGGATAGAACAAAGCTGGATTCCACCCAAGCAAGCATGGTTCTGCTAACAGCTCTGTCCTCTAGATTGTCAGTCAACTTCTGGGCTTATGGGCCCAGATACCCAGTTAGAGGTATGGTCATGCTAGACACTAAAGCTGAATCCTTGGCATGTGAGGGATATATCTGAACCTTCCTTAGGTGACAGAGTTGGGTTCTTAAACCACATGCCTCTGAAGTCTTGGTAGCATTGGAACCAGGCTGAGGTCTAGACTTACTCTGTCAATTTGGAAAAGATTGCATTCACTTAAGGAAGGAAAAATTTCCTCCACTTTAATATTGTCTGTCTTAATTTGTCTTTTATTGTTGAATTTTTAAAACTTGGGGTAAAATACATATAACATAAAATTTACAATCTTAACCATTTTTAAGTGTACAGTTTAGTAGTGTCAGGTGTATTTACATTGTTGTGTGACCAGTCTCCAGAACTCTTTTCATCTTGCAAAACTGAAACTCTATACCTATTAAACAGTAACTCCCATTTCTCCCTCAGCCTCTGGCAATCACTGTTCTACGTGCTATATCCATGAATTTGACCACTTTAGATACCTCGTATGGGTGGAATCATACAGTATTTGTTTTTTGTGACCAGCTTATTTCGCTTAGCGTAATGTCCTTAAGGTTCATCCATGTTGTAGCATGTGTCAGAATTTCCTTTGTTTTTAAGTCTGAGTAATAGTCCATCATATGTGTATATCACAGTTTGCTTATCCATGGATGAATACTTGAATTGCTTTTGTCTTTTGGCTGTAGTGAATAATGTGACCATAGACAAAGGAAAGGATATTTTTAATTTAAAGTTTTTAAATATTTCTTAACACTTTGGTGTCTAGTAGCATTACTGCTATGCACTAGTAGGTATACTGTTGGTCATATTTCTTGGAGTTGCAGTTTTCTTGGTGTTCCACAAAGCACCGTGAGTTCTGCTGTGCACTTTCCCTAAACAAGTTTGAGACCCAGTCTGTAGATGTCTCATCCTTCTTCCATTGGAAGCTGACATTTGATCCAGGAGACTGAGGTTCCTAGCTTCTCTGGGAGTGTTGAAGGTCAGACACACTGGACCCCCTATTCCTGCACAGCAGTGGGCATCTGGAGAGGAGGAGTGGCCTCCCTCCCTGGATATGTGTCTTCAGCCCTCCAGTCAGCTCCCTCCCATTTTTCTTACACCTCACTTGCTATCCTCATTGCACACCTGTTTGGCACAAAAAGCCTGCTGAGTTTGCATTATCTATTCCAGAGATGAGCTGTCAGGTAATCTGTATGGCTTATAAGTGATATCTGCAGTCCTTTCCAGAAGAGGAGCTGTTGACTATGACTGCTTTGTATATTACCTGTCTTAGCATTCTTGGTGAAAATTCTTCATGCCTCTTATGTAGGAATGGTACAGAGTGCACCTTTTGACCCAGTATGCCTGTCCTGGGCAAATGACTACAAAGTCAGATGCATATGAATGCTTTCAGCAGGGATTTATTTATTTATTTATTTATCTGTTTGTTTATATTTTTGAGACAGAGTCTTGCTCTGTTGCCCAGGGTAGAGTGCCGTGGCATCAGCCTAGCTCACAGCAGCCTCAAACTGCTGGGCTCAAGTGATCCCCTGCGTCAGCTTCCTGAGTAGCTGGGACTACAGGTGTGCACCACCACGCTTGGCTAAGTTTTTCTGTTTTTAGTAGAGACAGGGTCTCGCTCTTGCTCAGGCTGGTCTTCAACTCCTGAGCTCAAGCGATCCTCCTGCCTCGGCCTCCCAGAGGGCTAGGATTACAAGTGTGAGCCACCACCACGCCTGGTCATTTAGCAGGGATTTATTGATGACCTGCTTTAGGCCCTGTGTTAGGTGCCTGGGAATTCCAGCCTAGTGCCTTTGTCCTTATTGGGGAGTTGAATCCTGGTCTCCACTTGACCTTTGACATCCACACTGTTAATTCCAACCAAGACAGGGTAGACCAATATAAACAGTGTACCTGAAAGTTAGGACTAGCATAAAGGTGTCTGTGGATTTTTAAAAAGTAATTATTAATAATGAAACAGTCTTCTCACTTTCAGAACAGACTTTTCTTGATTTTGTTGTTGTTGTTGTTGTTGTTTGCTAGATCATAGTAATCCCAAATTTGTTTAAATTTGACTAGTGTAAATATCACCTACTGGTTGGGAATTTTTTATATTTTCAGTTATTTTCTTTAGTTTTCTTTTTGGTGAGTCTTATGATTGGTATTGTAATCAAATGGAACATAAACTTTGAAAAGAAAAAAGTCTTGTTGCACTTTGCATAGATTATGTAGCTACCCACTAGATCACTCGTGAATGAAACAGGAACATGACAGATCACGAACCTAATGTATTGATACTTTGTGGAACTGGTGGAACTGGTCGTATGTTAGAAGGGTGTCTCTGAATCCTTTTTTATCAGGTCCTTGTCAATTATAAATCTTCTTGCCTTCGTTGCATCTGTTAAACAGTTTGTTGCATTTAGGATGCTTGCATATTTCACAGAGATTTTTGCTAAATCCTGAGGCTTGTGACTGTCCGAAACTCTTTTAATATCTTTTCAAGTTCACCATTTAGAATCAGAGCCCAGCATACCCCAAGGATGCACAGTGCTGTTCTGAAGGTGTGCTCTTTCCTTTTGTCTTTGTTTGGTAATTACAGCACCCTGATGGCACCTCTCGAGCAGATGTAGAAGGAGGGACGAGATAGGCAGTCACAGGTGTCCACACAGTAGTACAGGGGCTAATGCAGTTGCCACAGGAAGCAATTGACTCCTGTCTCCATTCCTTCTATGTACTTCCAATGAAATCCGTAAACGGGGTGCTCCTCCTTCCTTAAAAATTTATGTTAAAACAGGCTTCTGGGCCAGCAGGGCCTTTTGATTTGTAGAATGGCAAGAAGTCAAAAGAAAAAGACTGGGGCTGACACACTGTCTCTCTCTTGGTGCCACTGCAGGGACTGAACTCAGTGGCTCTTATGTAAAATATAACATACGCTTTCATAAGTATTGTCTGCTTCTAAAGGATGGGTATTTTCTTGTTGTATTTTAATGGCTGAACAGTAACAAAGGGTATCTTCAAAAAGATAAGAGTGGCAAGCACTGTTTAATACCTCCTTGTGAGAAGTTTAAAATTTTTCCCCAAGAACCATGTCGGAGTTAGGCTTTGTTTAGAGCTACTTCTCAGCTTTAATGTGGCTTTAAAAAAATCGTTAGCAGAACTCTAATTCTGTAAACGTCATGCCTGTTTGTCTCTTAAGGTGATTTTATTAGATGGTGGGAAACTATATTAACTCTCTAATATCACTGAACTTGTAGTTTTTAATCTTTGGATTTATGTTAACCCTCCCTTGATTGAACCATTAATTTCTAATCACTTTTAATCAAGAAGCATTTAAAGCATGATACAAATAAGTGGATTAGGGATTAACAATTTCTTAAATGAACCTGACTGAATGTAAAATTAATTAAACATACACAGAATTCAAAGAACCCAAGTAACTTGAATACACAGCTCTCTATATGCTAGTACAGTGAAGTGTGGTATGGGGGACCCTGAGACCCTCTCAGTGGTCCATGAGGGCAAATTCATTGTCATAATAATACTAAGATATTATTTGTCTTTTTTGCTGTGTTGATATTTGCACTGATTGTGCAAAAGCAAAGGGAGTGAAAACTGGTCAACAAACCATACTAACAGTCATTGCACTCATTATTCACCTCCCTGCGTTCAATTTAAAAAGAAAATGTCAGTTTCACATAAGAATGTCCTGTTGAAACAGCAACAATACTTTATTAAATCTCTACCCTTGAGGACATCTCTTTTTAATGTACTGCATGACGAAATAGGAAGTCCATGTAAAGGCACTGTTGCATCCCCAAGTACAACGATTATCTGGTTATCTCAAGGAAAACAATGAATATATAGTGGGACTGTGTCCCAAGGATGGGAAGAACCTGAAAGAAATTCTGAACTTGATTTGTTGTTGGTAGTGTATTGGTAGTGTAAATTTGACAGTATTTCGTGTGTATTGTACATAGAGCACATGAATAAGTATATTTGAAATACTGGGAATCGGGGTTTTCCTTGCCGTGAAAGGACCAGACTAATGTGGGATTGAGGGAGGTGAGGCAGAGTCCTGCCACATTGGATTTGAATTCAACATGTCCCTATAAACTTGTGATTTGAGTATTTAAAATATCCTTGCTCTGTCCAAAGAGCCTGGACACTGCATGAACAAAGAGCACACTGAGTTCTCAGATCTTGGTTTCTGAATGCCATTTCCCATGAAAGTTCCAGGCCTCCTTGGAGGAATGGCGGATTTGAGGGCTGGGGCAGGAAAAGTATGAGGTTAGCTTGGCGTGCTTGTGCTGGAAAGCAAGGAGATAGATGCTCACGGACTCTTAGGGTCATGTCAGAAGGACATGGAAGCTGGCTTGAAGGAGCTCCCAGTGACCAATTGGGATAATCTGGGACATCAGAAAGAATGATGACAGTATGGATTATAACACATGAATAATAAAAACAATCCATGAATCTACATAATGGCAGGAGAGAAGGAGAGAGGGGGAGAACTGTGTTATAGAAGAATGCCAGCTACTACATGAAGGAGGAAGAGAATTTGATAATCACTGTTTTACAGCCCCTTAATGTAGTTTGATTCAGGCAAGAAGCGTCAATGGATGCAGAAACTTTTGAGTGAAATGTCGTTGGGGAGAAGGATATTCACAGAATCTCACGTGCCACCTTATGTATATTCCTTATTAAGGAGAAAGGATGTTTTTGTAAAGAAGAAATCTGGCAGATGCACCTTGTTGTTCAAACAGCAACACCACTAAAAAAGAGCCAGACACCACGTGCTTTCCAAAGGAAGAACACAGCACTTCCTATGAAGTAGTCTTGCCGAGAGGAAGCAAACTTGAATCCAACTGAGCCTCCACAGTCAACTACCAAATTATGGGAAACCCAAAGGAGTGTGTTACTCACTACCATTGGGCTGCAATAAAAAACAGAAACAAATTCCAGACTTTGGCAAACTGTACAACCAAACGACACACTTTCTTTAGAGAATAAATTGCAAGAGAAAATGTAAAGGAGTGACGAGAAAGGACATAAGAAATGTACTGACCAGTGTGTGGACCTGATTTGGATCATGATACAAGTAAACTGTGAGTTTAAAAAAATGAGGCAGTAGAACTGAATACAGACTACATTTGATGATGGTGCAGGGTGAAATGATACCATGTCTGCAATTGCTTCAAAATAATTTGGAAGAAAAGCAGTTGGGTAGGGGTTCAGAGGAAGCACGATTAAGCATGGGCAGATAATTGCTGGGGGATCAACATCTGTGTTCATTAAAATACTGCTCCATCTCCTTTTGAAATATGCTTGAAAGTTTTTGTAATTAAATTTTTAAAAAACATTGCTAACTAATAGGCCAGATGCAGTGGCTCACGCCTGTAATCCTAGCACTTTGGGAGGCCGAGGGGGAAGGATCACTTGAGGCCAGGAGTTCAAGAATAGGCCGAGCAATATGGTGAGACCCTGTCTCTTAAAAAAAAAAAATAAAAATAAAAATAAAAAAAATAGAAAAATTAGCTAGGTATGATGGTAGGCACGCCTGTAGTCCCAGCTACTCGAGAGGCTGAGGCGAGAGGATTGTTTGAGCCCAGGAGTTTGGGGTTGTTGTGAGCTGTGATGAAGCCATTGCATTCTAGCCTGGGCAATAGAGTGAGACCCTGTCTCAAAAAAAAACAAAAAAAACCAAAAAAACCATTTACTAATATAGTGGAGTAACCTGACATTTTGTGCCGCCTTATGTAGTACATTGAGAAGTACACGTGACTGGTGTAGAATTGTTGCCAAAGCTATTTAACCTGAATCTAATCACGAGGAAACAATCAGATAAGCTTAGAATGCTGCCAGGCAGTGTCCTGGACTGTCTAAAAAAAGTTACAGTGCTGTGGAAAACAACAAAAAACAGTGTCACGAAAAACAAATACGGATGTGTGAACCTTGCTTGAGTAGATCCCCTTGTCCCAGAAAAGTTATGAAAGACATTTGGGGGGACAGTTGCAGATGTCATAATACGGACGTACAGTAAAGGCTATTATTGAATAAATTATTTTAGGTATGATTATGGTTTTGAGGTTCTTAGGAGAATGTCCTTATCTTTGGGAGATGTATGCTGAATTCTTTTAGGGTGAATTAATATGATGTCTGCAAATTACTTTAAATAATGTGTACGTATGTATGGATCAGGTCGGCTCATATTAAGTTGCTATTTTCCTAGGTCAAGAACAGTCAGATATGAGCAAATGCTTATGGTTCAACCTAATATTTGTTGAAAGAGAGAGAGAGAAAGCAAATGTGAGAAATGGTGTTTCCAAGTGAAGAACCTATAGGTGTTTGCACTGTTTTTTCACCTTTCTGTGTGTTTGAACTTTTTAAAAACAAAGAGTTGGGAGAAAATAGTCAACATACAAAAATGAACTCCCAGCAGATACTTACTTGTATGATAGATTAAGTGTGCTGACAACATTCCCCCTGAGATTAATTGCCCCGAGTAGCATTTAAATTCTCATGGAATTCCACAACTTAAATTGATTTAGAGTATAGAAAAGAGGGAAAGCTACTTATTTCATTGTACGAACTTCCTATCTCTGAATCAGTGTATGACAGAGAACAGAAAAATAAAGAATTATAGGCGGAAATTATTTAAGAAGAGCTTAATGATATTTTATGGAATCTTTTTTTACATGATGACATTTAAATATGAATCCACTGTAGGAGAAAAAAGAGATCATTGGTTTCTCAGTAACTGATGCCTATATATATATATATATATTTTTTTTTTTTTTTGGTTAAGAGATCAAAAATGTCATCTCTATAGGCATGGCCTTGACATTCTCTGTAAAACAGGGTGCATATCTGGAATTTTAAGAAGTTTTATCCCCTGCCACCCCACCTTTTTTTTGCCACGAGGTCTCAGGTCTTCTGGGCAACCACAGCAGAGTGACGAAGTTATGAGATTCCTACTCCCCTCTAGAAAATTTCCGTAAGTGATTACAACAGCGCCTGGTTTTTTCCTTCTCTTTTGAATCCAAAAAGATCCCTAAAGAAGTGGCTGACATCTTTAACGCCCCCAGTGATGATGAAGAGTTCGTGGGTTTCCAAGATGATGTTCCCATGGAAACCCTCTCATCAGAGGAGAGCTGCGATAGTTTTGACTCACTGGAGTCTGGGAAACAGGTACGGATGCTTCCTTTCAAGGAAGGTGTGTTCATCTGGAAGCCTGAATCTTGGTTTGGATATTCTTTTATTTGAACATGGTCTGAGATGGGTGATATCAGTTAATTGCTGAGAATTTTATTTTAGAAGCCTTATGCCTTCAGTTTCAAAAAACTAGTGAGAGAACCTAGTTCAGTTTTGCTCTTTTAATTTTTCCCATGTACAGTAAATTTTTTAAAAAATGTACTCACATGAGCAAATCCATTTTCTTTGTTCCCTTGGGGCCGTAACCTGTGGGGAGGTTGTGTTCACAGTCCGCCCAGGGAGCCGGCAGGGCAGGGGAGGGCCAGCCCTCTCCACGATGGCCCACCCTGAGGGCTGCAGCCAGGCGGGTGGATCGTGTGGTTCTGATGTGACAATTGCACTCCGTGGTCCTGCTGTGTGATTCCGTTGCCACCTCCCTCTTGGAATTGCTGGGGAGAACATTATTCTTGCTTTAATTACTTTGATCTCTAGCAAACAGAAGTTCCAGTTCTCTGAGAAGTAGATTCCTGGAGGTTTATATTGTGCCTTAGCAGTGGAATGGCCAATCAAAACACCTAGCCATCAGTGGCATTTTCTTCTGAGTTCGTTGTGGTACTCACAGTTCCTCATTCTCCCACCACCATGGCCTCTGTTAAAAGGCTGTAAATTAAACCCACTCTGCCCCAACTGGGCACATGCACGAAGGGAAGCAATTAATAATATGTGAGAGAGGCCCTGCCTGATTACTCTGACCACCGTGGATGCTCGGGCCTGGGTGGGAGCTGTGCTCTCCGAGGTGGCCGGGGGTCCCTGTCTCTGCCGTCCTCATCATTTGACATCTCCACAGCATTTGAACCTCCCCCCACCCCAGGCCCCTGTTTCCACTCCCTGGGGCTCTTCCTTTCTAGTACACCTTTTGCTCTTTGTTGCCTCTTTTTCCTGTCCCTAAATGTGGATGCTCTCTAAGATTTTTGTTTTCAGACCTTTGCACTCGAAGTGAGCTCGTCATCAATTGTCCTGTTCTGAGCTGTTCTGTGTCCTTTATGTGGAGCGTGGCTTCTCTCTGCAGCCCCAGGTGGCTGTGCGACTGCCGGCGGGACTGGCCCTGGCTGCTGGAGGGAGTTCTGAAACACTGCGGTTGCCTGTGTGGCTTCTCCCTTTCCCCATCTTTATCTCCACCTTTCCTCGTTTTTGATGCTGCCCTCTCCTCTCCCATCTCCCCGACTCCCGTGCAGGAGTCGACGAAACCTCTGCTTTGTTCACACGCATCCTTCCCTTCCTGCTAGTCCTCGTGGCTCTCAGCCGAGTGTTCACTCGTTCCCGCCAGGATCCACTGTAGGACTGAGCTCTGTCCCGCTGCCTGCCTTACTCAGAAATTGCCCCGTCTCCATCTGAGCAGTCAGGCAGTGAGGGAGGGTGGGGCCCGTCGGATCCACTTGGGGGCATTCTGAGCAGTGCAGCGCTGGTGTGATGTGCCCAGCTCAGACCCGGCAGGCTCCGGCCTGAAGAAGCACTGCAGCTGCTTTTGCTGCTAGTCAGGTCTGTCCTTCCTGGCCGCCAAGTCTGACCCCAGCATGCCTTAGATGGCCTGTGATAGCGTGCCAGCTGCTTTTCCCTTATCGTCCGCTGGCCCATGCTGTTCTTCCTCCTGGGAGCGCTCTCACCGTTTTTCTAGCCTCTCCCCTGGTTCAGTTCTAGTTCTTTCTGTTTCTTCCATGAAGTCTTATTGGATTTCCTTTCCCTCCGTGCGCCATATTGCTTGTGTGACCTTTATAGCACCGACCCTCCCCTTGGTTATTTGTGGATCTGTCTGGCTCCCCTCCTAGATCGTAAACTCCTTGACGGAGGGGACCTGGTACTTGACTGTGCTTTCTAGCTTCCGTGGCTCTGACTTTCTGTCCTTGTGTTTTGTCCTCTTTCCTCTTGTGTTAGCATCCAGCACCCCCACCTGACTGCGGAATGAGCACCGGTGCGCGTTTGCTGGGTGCTGTGGGAATGGTGTGCTCGTCTGGCTGTCTGGTTCAGCGGCCATTGCTTTCCAGTTTGTTTCTTCATGTCACGTGGGCTTCAAAATAAAAAACGTAACCTCCTGGTCAGCTCCTCTTCTGGTCCATTATTTGCTCACGGTCTTGATGGTGGCAGAGGTAGGTGACTGAGGCCCACTCCATAGTGCCCAGTATTGATTTTGAAGGATGGTGACCAGGTTCCAGAGAGCAAAGAGCTGTGCAAGAATGGAGTGAAGCAGCATGCAGTGGAGTTTTGCTTCATGGAGACCCACGTGGAAAACAGTTTTTATACCCTTTGGGGTAGGGAAAATAAAAGCATCGGTCTCAATTTAGGACTGTGGTTAAGTTGTTTTTCTCCATCAGGACTGGTCACCAAAGATACTGATTTCTCCCTGGCTGCCCACTGTCTTGGGGCCAGCACATGGGATAGAAAGAGCCAGAAGGATGGGAAGATTGGAACCTAATGCTTCAAGGCTTGACCTGTTCTCTTTGGGCCTTAGCCAGGGGCTTTGGATGGTTGACATTTACACACAGTCCCCCATTGCCCTCAAACAGCCTGCAGGGCTGGCCCAGTGCTCTGTGACCCATGCGCTTCCTGTGCTGGGAGGCTGCAGGTGCCTGGGGATTCCGCAGTGGCAGCTGAGGACCATTCCTCCTTAATAATCACGCCCTGCTCCACCGAGTCCCCGCCCTGACCCTGCACACTCACCATCCATTTGAAAACCAGCCAAGAGAAGCTGTGAGAACTTGCACACACTGTGTGTATGCTGCCTGTTCTCCCTGAAACACAATTTGAATTTCACTTTAAAGAAACTTTTTTCGTGTATAATTTTTTTTTTCAAGCAGCTGCACTACAGCTATCAACAAAGGAACAAAGTAATTTAGCTCCGAGCAAACTCACTCCAATTACCCATAATAATTCATAGGAGACATTTTTAAGCTCACAAAATGCTAGATGTAGGCATTTCTTTTTCTGTGCCCCTGTAAGTTTTTCCACTCGTCTATTATATCTGTTTTTCTCTAGAGATACCTGAGCTTGAAGAAGTATATAATTAAAGTCAGGGAAAGGCAGGGGGAGATAAAGATTCTCCAGGATGGTGTTAGGAGGGGTCACTGCTGTATCGGGGGTGGGAGGGAGAGACGGAAGGGAAACTAGGCAGGCTGGAGCCCCGAGGAAGCGTGGCGGGCTTGCAGGGGGCTGCTCTTGTGGGTCTCCCTTTGGTCTGCAGTTCTTTCTTTCCTTCTCCTTTCTTTCAAGCATACTCTTAAGAGAGCCGGGTTTCCTTCTTTGCAGTGTTTCAAAAGAGAGAAAATGTCACTGTTAGAAAGTGTCTTTCTTTTTTGAAGTAGTCACGTCGCATCTTTCTTTCTGCTCACTTGCCACCCACCCATGGCTGCTCACCTCTCACCTCCTGGGGGAGAGGAATTCTTGGGGATGAGGAAGGGGTGAGCTTTCCATCACCACCCCCAGCCGGCCCCCACAGTAACCAGGAGTGGAGCGAGTCCAGGCTTTCGGCAGTGGGCTGTGAGCAGTGTGGTGTCCCAAGCCCTTCCGTCCAGAGACACTGGCTGTTTGTGGAAGGGAGGCATACTCACCCACTTGGAGGAGACGGGCTTGGATGGCTGTTAGGGAGGAAAGCCAGCGTGTGGGAGGAAGCCAGGTTTTCTCCTCATGTCTTTTTTCCATGTGTTTTCAGTTCTGTGTGAAAGCAGACGTTGCTGGTTGCCAGCTTTGGCAGGAGAAGCTGAGTTCCATGAGCACTTACCAGTCACGCCAGAAGCTAATTGAGACTACGCCCATTCTGATTTCTTGAAATTGTCTGATTTGTAGGTCTAAATTTCCATAAGCTTTAGAAAACGTCTGTGTGTGTTTATTGTGGTAAAATACACATAACCTAAGATTTACCATTTTTGACCAGTTCAGTGGCCTTAAGCACATGCACATCACTGTGCAGCCATCGCCACCATCCGTCTCTGGAAGGTTTTCATCATCCCCAACAGAAACTCGGTACCCATTCAGCAATTCCCCACTCTCCCGCCCCTGGTAACCTCTGTTCTACTTCTGTCTCTATAGTATATGTGTGTTTTCAATTTAGCAGGATGTGCGTTTCCATTCTAAATACTTCACAGAAGAGCTAAGAAGAATTTTTATAGAGGACACTGACTCAGAAACTGAAGATTTTGAAGGGTTTACGCAGAGTGATCTGAACGCGAAGAGTAACCAGGAAATGATGGTAATAATTACAACAGGAAGGGATGTGGGTTGTAATGATCTTAGTCCTGTTTCTGAATTATAGTTCTGCTTGTAAGAGGTCACTTCACAAAGAAAATGATTTTAGTTTTTCTTATATATTTATCTTACAGGCCAGTTAACATAAGCTAAAAAATTGCTACTCCAGGACTAATCCCTGGTCCACAAGTCCATCATTCTCTTACAGAAAATCCAGTTTTCTTCCCCTCGTGCCTAGAGGTTTGGGGTGTGTCTCAGGCGTCCTTTTCTGCGCTTTCAAAGAATTTATTCAGACTTTCTTGAACCTCTTGTATCTTTTCAGTTTATCTTGCAGTAACAAGTTCCTAAAAATCCTTTCTTGTTGTTTGTGAAGTAATAGTGTTAGGTTTGAAGTTAATATAGCAAAAATGTAGCTGTGGCACAAACTTGGAGTTTCCCCGCGCCTCCCAGATTTGGAGGCTGTCAGGCTGCTTAATGTTAAGGATGACCCAGGCCTGCTGGAACTCCTCGGGGAGATCTGCTCTTGGCACTTCACAATAAGAGACTTGTTGGTGGTTCTCTTCCTTGTATGCTGTATGTTTAGGCTAGTTTACTGCCCACGAGTGTTTGAATCTTAAAGTAACTTTAAGGCATGGCCTTTGGATTTTTTAAGTGCAAAAATGTTTTCTGCTAACTGAAAAATAGCATGCATTTATCCAAAAAGTAAACGTTCCACTTCCTTCTTTGGTATCAAGATGAAAGCGAGAGGTTAGGCCTCTTCACAGTCAGAAGCTCCTAAGGAACAACTTTTGGTACAGAGCCTATGCAGAAGTACAAGTAAGCTGTGACTACCAGGTTTGCTTTGTCCCTTAGCTTTCCTAGGGGAGCTCTTAGGGCATTAACAGCCCTCACTGTAGGCTGCCTTGTTAATGGTGATTTTCCCCATGAATAGCAGCATAAAGCCACGCCAACGTGTAGGCCCAAGCTTGCCTTTGGCTTTCTTTGCAGAAACTGGGTGGCAGTTTGTGGGTTCTGGCCAGCAAGTCCCTAGTTTCGTGCCAGCAAGACACTTAGGATCCTTCGAAACCCTAGTGGGTATCATCTCTTGGTGACTTATTTATCTTCTCTTCTTGAGCTGAGTGATAGCTAGTTATTCAAAGAATTTATGTTTCTAGTGAGAGAAACCGAATTACCCCAGAAGTCCTTCCTCCCCGCCCCCTTGGAGTCTGTGCACTTAGGGTATGAACTATGGCATGTTGTATAGACTGTGCTATAACTCAGCTCGGCGCAGGTCTGCCTGCAAATTGTATCTTGGGATTCAGTGAGAAGATGAGCATTGTTGCTTCCCAGCTCAGCCTCCTGCCCGCTCCTGTAAGAACTGGCGAGACCATCTTTCCTCTTAGTGGGATGTCGCCCAACCATGGTTTCTAGGGGTCTGCAGGCCACGTGCAGAACAGCCACAGCCAGGATGCCGACCTCGTGCTCTTTCCCTTACATGTGATTCTGGACCGTTGTTTACGGTGTGCTCTTTCCTCACTTCAGTCCTTTGTCGTGAGCTGCTCCACGACCTTGGTGGAGAGAGGCAGGGTGGATGAGAAGTATGATGAGTAAGTAGAGCAAATCTGAAGTTCTTCCCTGACAGCATCCTATAAAACTGGATTTCTTTGCAGCCTACCATTTTGAATTCTGAAGCTACTAATGTGGAAAGTGCAGGGTATATTTAAAAAAACCCAGATGAATCAGTGCAGTGTCGTCTTACTTCTCACTTGGCTTGGTGTGGATTGATACACCAGGGTTGGCAGTTACCTGCACTTTTTTTCCCCTCCGTCTTATTTCTAACTTGACTCTAACTTGAGTCCAGCTAGAATTGTGCGGGGTCATCGAGGAAGCAGAGTCATGGAACTGAGTCCTGGGTCCATCCCGCTGCCACTTGCTGTTCTTCTCAGGGTAGCCCCATTTTCAGAATTCCCTGACAGTGGTTCCCAGACTAAGCTTTCTAGCGTGTGGTCAAGGAAGAGTGCCTAGAGATGTCCTTGATCTCGAATATTTAAACCTATGTCTGTACCATTGTAAGAGTCCCACCACATCTGAGATGTCATGCTGTTGTCACTGGGTGATGTCACCCTGTTATTGCCTTCCACACTTACTGCAGAGCTTTCTGACTCGATTTCATCCTCTGGCTCTGAAGGTTACAGCGAAAGGAGGGGGCGTCCCTTGACTGCGGGCTTAGTGGCAGGTCATCCGTCTGCCCCTTGGTCACTTCACTGAGGCACAGTCAGTTCTCCTGCCCCCTTTAGTTGGGAGTCCTGCTGTTTAGAGGAGACTCGTCAGCGTTTCTTCCCCTGACCACTCCACTTTTGTCTGAAGGTGATTCTTGTGTCGTGTGTAGACTCTCTTTGTTGCTCCTCTTCCTTGGCTTCCAGATGGGCCAGCTTGGTGGTTCTGACATAGAGGAGCCCACTCTGTCAGTGTCCTGCTCACGGCCTGGTGCTCTGAATGGAACAGTTCAGCAGCAGTGGACGGCCGGCTCTTTGATTTTATTCATCAGCCGACTTGCACATCGAACTGGAAAGTTCAGAGGGAACTAATCACAGGAAGGGGGAAGCTCTTTGCTCCTCATGCTTTTCCCAATGTCAGAATGGCTTTAAATGCATGTCTTTTTTGTAGGTCTGTTATAGACAGTGTTTCCTTTTTTTGCTCTTATTTTGTTAGCTTGTGGAGTCAGATTTGAGTGACAACGGCCAGGCATCTTTGGTGAGTGAAGAAGACGAAGATGATGAAGAAGAAACGGCTACGCCTAGAAGGAGGAGGTCTAGAAGAAGCAGTATTGGTCTTCGAGTAGCCTTTCAGTTCCCCACCAAGAAGTTGGCCAAAAAATCAGATAAAAACGGTTCTTCCGAGCAGTTGTTTTCTAGCTCACGCTTACAGAACGATAAAAAGCCGATTCCTGGAAGACAGAAAGGCCGAAGGCAGGGGATGGAACAGGAAGATTCTACCTCTGAGTCTGAGGACTCCGGGGACGAGAGCCAGGAGAGTTCGGACGCCCTGCTGAGAAGGACCGTGAACATCAGGGAGAACAAGGCCATGGTAAGGCTTGTGCGGGGGTGGCCTGGGCGCGGGCACGGAGGTCGCCGAGGCCCACAGAACACGCCGCTCTCCAACAGCTGCCGCTGCTGCTTTGGCTTCTCTCAGGAAAATGTACTCCGGGTATTGTGTATCCTTTTTCTTTTCCAGAATCCAAAGCAGTTATTACATGATCAGCTCTGGTTCGGGAACAGAAAGAGACTCCCCGGGACCATTTTTAGCCCCCTACATGGTGCCATGAATAATGCTGCTTACTGTTTACCAAGTTAAGTTCTAAATCATAGCGGTACTGGGGACAAGAGGGGCTGCACAGCGGGCCTGTTCCCAGCAGGGAAAAGCAAAGCGGAAGTAGCATGCTGCGGGGGCCACTGAAGAGCTGCAGTGTGCAGGGCAGGCAAGCGGCTTTCCACCCAGAAAGCGCTCTCCTGCGGTGACCAGCCGTGGTTTGGAGACATCATCTGAAGGAGTGGAAGAGGTCCAGGAATTAAAACAACATCAGCGGTTTTAATTCATTAGAACAATTAATGGAATAAGGTGAAATCTTTGTTAGGTGTATTTGGTTTTTCTGTAGGTGGTCAATAACTGTTAGTCTGATCATTCTGGAGAAATCATTGTTTGCTTCATAATTATTTATAGAATTTTTAATAGTTCTACCACTTATAGTGGCTTTTAGCATTTTAATATTTTCCTTTTAAAAAAGCATGATGTAATGATACTGTATATGCAATCTTATACATCTAGTAAGTTTCTTAAGAAAATGGAAAGCCTACTTTTGGATGATTTTTATCTTAAGACACATTTTGCTTAGCAAGGGGAAATTTTCCGCACTGTATCCATCTGCATCTTTAAAATAAGAACTATGTTCTTCTTGATTTTTTTAGTGACACTCATCTAATTGTATAAATCTAAAAGGAATCCTAATCAAATTCTCTGATATTAATATTAATGCCTATTACTGGTGTTATTAGATGTTCATTTGGGAATATTTTTATCAATTTTTATTGATGAGAAATTAACCTAGTTAACTTAAATTTAGAATCAGATTTTTGGAGCTCTAACCATCAGAATAATCTAGTTGAACTTCTTCTTTATATAACATGCCTCTGAGACTTGAGGGTGCAGGAGTGCAAAATGATTTGTTGCAGGGTCACATTGCCAGTGAGCGTCTATGTCAGGATTCAGACCTCATGCTCCAGGCTTGATCATTCCAGGGCTGTATTCATAGTGTCTCGGTCCTTATGTATAAGGAATAGGCATAACGTTTATTCATATGAATGATGACATCAGCTTCTTACCTCTGGAGATAAAGTCTTTACATTGTGAGACTAAAAGTGTACATGTTGAGGGTTTCATAAACTACTTACGTTAGGTTTCTTACGGTAGCAAAATTGAAGACTTGTGATAGGTGTCGGATGACCTAGACCTGGCAGCATTATTTATGTGAGATCCTTTCTTTTGTTCTGAAATTCAGCTTGCCCAGTTACTGGCAGAACTGAACTCGGTGCCAGAATTCTTCCCTGCACGAACCCCATCCTCAGCTTCTGTAAGTGGAACTCCTTATAATTATTCATACCAATACTGACATTTAGTAGCCAGTCACCAGGTGGCTTTTATTCAAGCATCCCCAGTTGCATATGTCTGTGCTCTTGGTTTCAGAAGAAGAAAACCGTGAGGCGGGCCCTCTCAGAGGGAGAGATCACACGGCGCGTGAACCCTACCCGGAGTGCGCGGCCTCCTGCAAAGTTTGCTCTGGAGAACTTCACTGTCTCAGCCGCCAAATTTGCAGAAGAGTTTTACAGCTTCAGAAGAAGGAAGACGATTAGTGGGGTATTTTCTGACTGATAAACGAATTATTCTTTGTCTGAGCCACTGGTCCTGAAGCATGTATCACGGATGCCCAGGGCTGGTGAAAAGTGCAGAGGTTCTGACTCAGTAGCTCTGCAGCAGCTAAGAACTTGCATTTCTTCAAGTTCCTAGGTGATGCTAATGCTTCAGGGACCACACTTTGAGAAGAACCCCTGGTCTAAGCTGTAGGTCACAGAAACAGTCCTTGATTCAAGCTGGGCTGAGAAGCAGCTCATTCCTTAGACCCCAACTTGATCTCTGGTTCAGGCGATAAAGGCCTGTTAACAGTTGCCGTCAGCTTCCTGGTGGTTTTGCATGTGGAGAAGTAGAGTGAGTCCTGCTTGCCTTTCTGTTTCAGGAATGGGGCGTTTCAGGTGCTTTCAGTCTGGAGGGAGAAACTTCGACCCTTCCCATCATGGGTTTGGCTATTCAGTGTGGTTCACTTGGTTACTTTACTGTCCCTATAGAGCTTATATAATAACCAAGAAACCTGAGTTTCTCATTTATTGTTGCGTCACCTTCCTTCCTTCCGAGAAGGAAGCTTGGCAGTTTGGCAGCAGCTCAGTAAATGACTAAATGAATGAACTGGTTCCAGGGAAATAGAAGAGGGACGTGGTCTAATGCTAGATCTCTGAGAGTTTAAAATTTGTATAATTTTTGTTTTAACCGCTCAGAATCTTATTCCAGGTTCTGCTTTTGTTCGTTTTGCAGGGTAAAGGCCGGGAGTATAGACGACGTCACCGTGTATCTTCCTTTCGGCCAGTGGAGGATATCACTGAAGAGGACTTGGAAAATGTTGCCATAACTGTTCGAGATAAAATCTACGATAAAGTTCTGGTAAAGTATATATTATGAATAATTGGCACGATTATGATTCTTATTGGGAGTCTAAAGCATTGGCATTTGAGATCCTACATTGTTTTTAAGCTGTTACCAGGGCCTGCAGTGCCATCTCCCCAGGGGCTCAGAGGCAGGCTGTAAATCGGAGGGTCAGGGGTCAGCTGTGACTGGGAAGGGGAGGTGGGGCAGCAGTTCTCATTAGGAGAGAGGGCTCTCTTGGGGATGCATAGAATCTGGGGGAAGGCAGGAGCAAAGTTTACAAAGGATTTTTGTATATAATTATTATATTTTAAATATCATAAAAGACAGTATATTGGGGTGAGGGGAGTAATATAACCATAGAAAATAAAGTTTGACAGAATATCTTTGGTCGGCAGGAAACGGGTTAAATATCTTCCAAGTTGTGATGGAGAGGGAGGCTTTGTGGTCTTTCTGCATCGTTTTTTGGGGATACGTAAGGGGACGCTGCCTTAAGGTAGTATTAAAGTGTTTTTAATTAGGTTGCCAACGTTTTAAAACCAGGAGATTTTACACTGAAGATACCCAGGTCACCAGCGCTAGGCTGGAGCAGAGTTGATGACACCCCAGGCTCATTGCCACTTGGTCACCTGTCACCTTATGGGAGCCCTGCCACCCCTGACTCAAGCTTTCTTCTGGTCTCTCTTCCTGATGGCCTGATTGTTTTGTTCCTTCTGGCTCTCTGCTCAGCCTCATTTTTCCTAATACGCTTTTCTGGCCCCAGAACTGAAATGCTTACAGTCTAGAGGAAGACGGCATGGTTTGTACTAGGGAAGTAGCCCTGCCAGATTCAGGGAGACAGGCAGTGCTGCTTTGTGCACCCAGTAATGTGCATGACAACACCTGGCCTCACAGGCATCACCGTATAAATCCCTATGCTCACCGCCTTCCTCCCTCTAGGGTAACACGTGCCATCAGTGTCGGCAGAAGACCATCGACACCAAGACAGTGTGCCGGAACCAGAGCTGTGGCGGGGTACGAGGACAGTTCTGTGGGCCGTGCCTGCGGAACCGCTATGGGGAGGATGTGAGATCAGCGTTGCTGGACCCGGTAGGAATGGTGTTTACATTTGTCATAAATCGTGTTGGTGAAGGAAGCAAGCTGAAGATGGGGCTCCCTGGGTCCTCACTGGAACCAGCAGATGCAGAGCTCTGGTTTCTGTAGAGCTCTCTCCACCTTCCCCTCCTTCTGCATCTAAAGACTCTGGTGGAAATGAAAAATAGGGTTTCCTTCTGGAAAGAGAGCAAGCCGACCGACAGATAGCACAGGAGAAGAGTTTGTGTTGGATTTTCCCGTGTCAGAGTAAACTTTCTTACAGTTGTCTGTTTTTGTACATGTTAATCCCTCTGCGTTTCCTCCAGCAAAGTGACTTCCCTTCAGTTTTCTTGGGCAGGCCAGGGGCTGGGTAGATGGCAGCATAGAGTGCTTCCTGTG
>RJWJ010030421.1:0-19920 GCA_004363605.1 Indri indri | reverse complement strand
TTATTACATATTTTTAAAAATTGAAATTTCATTCAGCACCTCGTTACTCTAAAGGCCTCACAAGCTATAATATTCCATAACTTCGGCAAAGACTCCTGAAAACCTATTGGGTATCAAACACTAAAAATAGAGATGAAAACAAAATTATAACCAGAAAATGCACTCTATAGTAAGGGGCAGACAACTACAATAACTATTGCGGATCTAACAGGGTGTGAGAAATGCTAAACCATACAAGCAGTTGGCTTTGGATATAATAATGAGTGGCAGGTAGCATAATTCTGAGGGACGTATTAGGCAAGATTCCAGAATTGTTCTCCACTGTCCTTACTGCTCCCTCAATTACTTTTGGGACCTATTTTGCTTCGATTTCTTTCAGATGTCATCATGTTTTTTGGAGACATATTTCCTAAACCTTCAGACTATGAGGTGTCCTTGTTATTAATATATATTTTTACATACCCTGTAGTTTTCTTTGCAACCTTTATCACAATTGCAATAAAGAAATTTTTGTTTAATTATTTGTCTAACATTGATCTCATCTGCTAGAGTATAGATACCCTATTTGTTTTAGTTTTCGCTATATTGCCAATGATTATCATGTTACTTGGCACATACGGAGTGATTGGATAGTCTTATGCAGAAACAATAACAAAATGAAAGAATGAGCTAAGTTTTAAGGGATTAATTATTTTCAGTGCAAAGCCTTTTTCTCTGTCACCTAAATTGACAACACACAGCTGGTGTGGCTACTCTGTCTGCCTAGATGCTGATTAGAGCAATGGGCATGCTTACAGTGTTAGCAAAATTAAACCTTTGTTGCTGTAAGCTGCTAAGATTCCAGGACTGTTCGTTATAGCAACACGATTTAGCCTATCCTAATGGATGCACTGGTCACATCCCAAGCTCACTTCTGCTCATTAACCCAGTATTGTATATGTGCCAAATGTCATGGTGGTACACACAGATTAATCAGATGTAGGGCCGGGTGCCGTGGCTCAACCTGTAATCCTAGCACTCTGGGAGGCCCAGGCAGGAGGATCCCTTGAGGTCAGGAGTTTGAGACCAGCCTGAGCAAAAGAGAGACGGCCGTCTCTATTAAAAATAGAAACAAAAAATTAGCCAGGCATGGTGGCTTGCTCCTGCAGTCCCAGCTACTGGGGAGGCTGAGGCAGGACAATCACTTGAGCCCAGCAGTTTGAGGTTGCTGTGAGCTAGGCTGATGCCACGGTGCTCACTCTAGCCCAGGCAACAAAGTGAGACTCTGTCTCCAAAAAAAAAAAAAAATCAGATGTGGGTCCTGAGCTATTGGAGCTCAAAATTTCACAGTCCCTTCTTTCTAATTAAATAGAGGTCCCCCCACACTGAGTTCAGACGAAATGCCTTCTTCATATCTCATAAGAAATCTTAAGTATGAGTAGCACGATTACAAGTTTTAAAGTCAAATAGATCTCAGTCATAAAACCTAGAGGTTAACAAGTTTCTTAATCTCTCTGAAATTTAGATTTTTTTCTTTTTTCTGGTGTTGTCGTTAAGATGGGAATAATACTAATCATGTAGGAGTTAACTTTTATAATATGTCTATCTCACACCATGTAGGAAATAGCAGTTATTTATAATAAAAAGGGGAGAATGCAATGTTACTATTGTAAGGATTTTTTATTAATTCTCTTATAGGAAACCATCTCTTACTGTTAGAGAAAACTTTGTGTCTATTTGCTTACAGTGTCTATGCAGAGCTGGACACGCAGCACATGATAAATGAATGTGGACTTTAAGAATTTGTAGGAGAGAGGGGGACATTTATAACTTGAAGATGTCAGGGGATATTTCAAAATGTCAAGAAATTTGAAACATTGGAACCAAAATTTTGAAGGCTGGGCAAAATTTTGATATGCTGGAGACAGGGCATGATTATCAGAGAAAATAGCACAATCAAGGACATGAGTTAGGAATTTCTGGGATCTGTGAAGCAAATAGTAAGCAATTTAATTTGGGTATATGTAAAGCACATAAAGCTCTCCTTCCTGAGTGGTGCTTCAGGAAGTCTGTCTCAGAATGCAATGTGACATTGGGTGCTTTATAATTAAAATTATCCTATGAGATAGAAAACATTATTTTCATTTCAGAAAACTGAAGCTCAGAAGTTAAATAACTCATCCAAGTCACAATCACCCATAAGTGGGAAGACGTCATTTAATTCCAACATTCTGTTGGAAGTCAATCTATTATTTTTCTATTGAAGACCAAAACAATACATTTCCCTTCAAGACTTTTTTTTTAACATACAGGAAAAATCACTCTTATAAATAATTTAGCTCTATGGTGTCTTAAGCAAGTACAAATCGGTTTCCCTAGTCTATTTATTTTTTCTTAAGATATATCCCGAAGTTGACTGTGAAGTGTGAAGTGCTCCCAGGATATAAGCCATCAATACCAATGCTCTTTAGACAGACTTTGTTTAGAACAATGTTCTTTAGATCTTCGATATCTTTTATCACTCTAGTGGGAAAAATAAAGATTATTAAATTAATTACATTTTGATTTCTAATCTATCTTTCCTAAGTATGATATTTACAAATCAAGAAGTCCATTAATATCATAGAAATTCATCCCAGTGCCGATCTTTTGACTTAAGTTTTAAAGGGGATTAAAGATATGTCCGGGCTATGAAAGTTCAAAAAAATCCAAGTGCAGATCCCATAATGGGGACCAAAACTGAGGAACAATTCAGTGGCATGGGATGTGGCCTTCTTAGTCCAGTGACACAGGGCATGGGCTAGGGCTTCAGATGGTTCCAAGAATGAATATGTATATATATTTAAAAAGGACATGAGTGTGTTGAGCACGCATTCTCAGTGATTCAGTGATTGAGTGTTCACATTCAGAGGATGAGTCCTAGGACAGGATAGATAGAGAAGTTATATCATAATAATTGCCATGTACTAAATGTCTACTATGCACTCAATCTTTTATTCATATTATTTCTAACCTTCGCAACACATTTTCAGAGCATGTATTGCTATCCCTATTTTATCAACAAAATTAGAATCAGAACACTTCAAAAAGTCGTCTATACTCTTCCGGCTAGTATGTGCCCAATTGGAGATTTTTAACACACAATTTGGGAGTCATAGCCTACATGTTTTCTATTCAATCTTCTTGCCCAAGGTGTCTTCAACTCTGACTTTCTGTGGTTCTACCAATCCCACCCAGTTCTTTCTCCTAAAATGGGAAGAGTACGATTGCAGCTGTGTACAGATGCATACTCTTGTTCCAGGCAAAATGAACTTATTGGGACATTGTCTTCTTGCTCTTTGCTTCCCTGTTGTTCTTTGGTTCACAGCCACCTTTCCGTTGTACTCCTGATGCACTACTGTTGGCATCTCTCCTCACTCTACCTTGTGCCTGCCAGCAGAAAAGATCAGTGCCCTGGAAATGGTGGGAATTTAGCCATGCATGAGGCTAATGATGGACAGTGCAAAAGTTTCTAAAAGTACAGAACATCTCAGCATAAAAATAAAGACCACGGGGCAATACGACCTAGATTTAAATGTCTTAGGTGCTCATGGAAATCAATTTTAAGCTTAGAAGGCTTCATCTCTGTCTCATTAGACATTTAATAATTGATACTTATCAGAAGCTGGCTCTATTTTTTCTAACAGAGTAAGGAAAAAAAAACCCTTAATTGAATTTTGCTCTCAGGACCTACTGAGTCAGAAGGACAAACAGAGAACAGTCCTTTAAGATCGAGCCCTGGCCTCTCCTCTGCTTCCAGCTCCCCTCCCCTTCCCTTAACCTATGCATTAATTTCTTCGCTCACATCAGAGAGACTATACTTATCTGCTTGCCCCCCTTCCTCATCATCTATCTATCTGTCTGTCTTTTATCTATAAACACTTACCAGTCTCTCTGCTTTTGAGCCAGCTGTCAGTTCTGCCACTTTTACGTTTCCCCACTGTGTCAGCTTAGCAAGCTCTTGTTCATCTTTCAGGTGCTTGACAAAATGCGCCTACACTGCAGCTATGCCATCACTGCCACAGAGAATAAATTGCTCTCTCATCAACATGCTCTTCAAACGCACATACTTCCTGTCCTGTGGCACCTTGCATGTCTTATTATTCCTTAGCCTGTTGTTTTCACCACCATTAGATCCCTGAGCATCATACCTGAGACCCAGCATGTGTTCAGTTAATTTTTATTGAATGTGCACAGCTTGTGTATGCACTGTCCATGACTCCTCGAGCTACTGTTATCTGTACTAGAAGCATCTATTTTCACCCCATACCACACCAAGCTGGAGCACACACTACAGAATTCCCCAAAGCTTTCTCTGGCTGCAAAGCTTTAGTGAGCAATGTAGGCTTTAACTGAAGATCTCACTGCAGGAGAGACACAAACATTGCAAGCAACTTAAAATTCTTATTCAATAATTCTGTTCTCCCAAAGCCTTTTTCCCTCAGATCACTACTAGGTGTTTTTTTTTTTTTTTTCCCTGCCCTATTTCCCAAGCAACAATAAACTCTTTAGACTGTCTTCTTACCTGATTATCCTCAAATGTAGTCATTAATTGAAATTTAATGTTCTCACCTTTGTATTATATAAAACAAATTCAAATCTTCCTCTGCCTTTTACTACCCTCCCAAATTATGTAAACCTAAACCCATCAGGGTGCTCACAAAAAAGGGTGGGAGGACCTACATCTTAAGAAGGCACATTAACATGGCCTCACTCAGGGTGCTTTATCATGTTTTCTCAGAGAAATGCAATATTTGCTCTAAGAAAGAGTTTGATGGATGTGGCTGTCTGCATTCAATTACATGCACCTTTAATTACTGGGCTGTCTTATTTTCTGGTTGTTGAGCCATCTTAAATTCTTAGAAATATGCAGAATTTAGATAAAGGACCAAGACTAGTTAGTGGCAGCAGTGGGACTGGTTGGCTTGCTGCTCTTGTGTCTTCCTCCGTATCCAGAATAGTGGAGGAGACGGATATGAGACAAAAAAAGAAAGGAAATATCGTCCATAATTTATTTCCATTTTCTTATTTACTGTGCTAGGCACTTCACAAACATGCACCCTTTTATTCCTCATCATTGCCCTGCAAGACACACATTATCCCCATTTGACGGATGAGGAAACTGAGGCTCAGAGGGGTGAAATCCCTTGCCTGTCTAGGTCTATCTGGAGACTTTTGGCCTTTCCACTCTGTGCTCTGACACAGCCCCTTTCAAATCCTAGTTTAAGTGCAATAGGGAACTAGCTTTTGGGAGGATTTTTTTGGCAGATTAATTTTTGTTTGAATTATTTTAGAAAGAATGTCATGCTGCTCTATAAGTCTGAACTTTCATGCATTAGGTTTGTTGAAAGTGGAGGTGGCTAAGACTGCTTGGATTGGATTATTCAAGTTTGTCTGCATGGGGATAAGAAAGTAGGGCTAAGATGTCCAATGCCTATTTACATATCAAGCCTCGGGGAAATGGGCTTGCTGAGAGAGTGATACACTAGAGCAGTCACTTTTCTGTGCAGTGAAGCCTGGTTTATTATGTCACAGGGCATCTCTGGAGCCAGAGGACTTCAACATGTACTATTTGGTAGCTGAGGTTGGAGGATGTTTCACTGTAGTCACGTGCTCTGGAGTAACCTCAGAATATAGCATCTAGCTTACTAAGGTCATTGTAAAGTGACTTAGACAAATTATGTATGATTTTTCTAAGGGCAGTCACCTCCTTGAATCTTTTCTGGGAAAACTGCTGGTAGGAAAAATCAAAGTGAGGACTGTCGATACATTGCTGAAGCTTGCTCTGTTCCAGGTGGGCGGTGTAACTCGGCCAGTAGCATGTGTACCTCTGGGAGCTTATTCATCACTGTGGTCCCTGCCCCTGGCATATTGTTTGCAGTTGGCCTTTAACGCAGCTCAGTCTGGAAAGATGGGGGAGGCTGCAACAGTTATGACCTCACAGACGGCAATGTTTAAATCAATATTTAAGAAAGTATAGGAATTAACTGGCAAAGAGGCAGTGAGGATAGTCATCTCAGGAAGAGAAAACTGTGAGTGTAAATGTCCTGAGGATAAAGCAATAGCAGGACAGGTTCACATCTGTACCTGAACCTGAGATACGGTGGGAGGGTGGGGGGATGACCAGAGATGATAAGGAGCTGGCCGGTAACTACATCAGGAAAGGGTCCTTCAGTTCAGCAAAGGAATTAGGACCTTTATCCTGCAGGCAAGGGGCAAGCCACTGAAGGGTTTTAAGCTGAATTTCAGATTTATGTTTTGAAAATTTGATCCTAAACATAACAAAAATATATCCCAAAAGTTCTATATGACAAAGACTACATAAACAAAGAATGGCAAGTGAAATAAAGAATGACAATATGGGTCCAAAACATCCCTAATAGGAACAGAAATTCATAGAAGTTAACTCATCGTGTACCTAAGAAATCATGCTCAAGCTCACTAGTCACCTGGGAAATGCAAAATAAAACAGTAAGTGATAATTTGTGCTAATCTGATCAACACATTTGAAAACATTAGAAAACAGCTACTGCTGATGAAGCTGTACATACAGTGTTGGTAAAATTGCTAAAGTTTTTTTGGTAAGCTTTTTGGTAGCATCTGCAAATATATAGAATTTCCAAAACTCTTTGAGTCAACAGTCCCACAGCTAGAAATCTAACCTGCAGAATGAAAAGCCTGGTACGTAAAGATATACACATGATGTTCATTATAGTATCGATTGCAAAAAAAAAAAAAGTCAAAAGGAACAAAAACTGGGGAAGAATAATCCGTGCTGTTAGTCTCCTTTCGCATTTCCAGACCCATCCCAGGCCTCTGCTGCTTATATCACGTGGGCTCCTGGCCCTCTGGTTTCCCGCAGATACTAGAAGATGGGTGAGAGCTGGAGTATTTATTCCTCACTCTGCCACCCTGCTCCCAGTGGGTGCTGGTCTTGATTGTGGTCATGTTTCCCTGATGTGACCACGGCTTTATGACAATGGCCATGTCTCTCCCACAGCCACACATCTCACCAGGTCTGGTAACTACTCTCTGTCTCCTCCCTTCTCAGCTTTCGGGTAAGATGGCTTCCCTTCCTAGTCCCTGCTTTATTCAACTCTCTGTAATTCACCTTGTGAGTGTGACAACTGTTCCCTGCCAGAACCCAACTGAGGAGCAGAGGATGGGTGGGAGGGGATAAGATTGGAGGCAGGAAGACAGTTGGGTTGGCCCTCACAGGATTCCTGGGTGACATGAGGTGGGGAATAGGGACGCATTCCAGGGATGTTTGAGACAATAGTTTGTGTAATACACAATACTCTTTCTCAGGCACTCTCAACGAATTGCCAGCTCACTGCTGTATAAGACACCGGGGTCGGGGAGGAGGGTCAAAAGGAAGGAGAAGTGTTGCCCTGCCCACAGGAAACTGTTATGGGGACCTAACTTTCCCCAGACTCGCCCCATCTCTTGCTCCAGGACTACTTGCTAATTCTCTGCAAGATTCTGGAATTCACAGAAGCAACAGAGAGAGCATGGGGGCTACATATGCAGGCTATGGTATCCAGCCGCCTGAGTGCAAGTCCTAGTTCCTTATTGTCTAGCCGAGTGATATTAGCAAGGTACTTAATCTCCCTACGCCTCGGTTTCCTCATTTTTGAAATGGAGATACTACTAGTACCTCTCTGTTTAGTAGTTATGGGGAATAAACGAGTTGCTACATGTAAGAATTTTATAACCCTTCCTGGCACATGGTAGAGGATTCATATTAAACATGGACATTCATTATTTCTACTCACCCGAGGCCATTGTACACAGAATGGATCAGGGCCCAGATGCAAGGACAAAAATGAGCAAATGAGAATGGTGGTAACCTCATTCTGCTTCTTTGCCTTTGCATGTGGTTTGGAACCTACAACCATGTACAAAGAGAACATGTGGAAGTCATTATCCAGGCAGTCTCATTTCCTTTTTTTATAGGGTTACTAGACTGATAGACTGGAAACTACTTTGGAAGCGGAGAGTCTTGATTTTAGAAAGGCGTTTGACAGGACTCTCCCCTGGCTCAGTTCAAATCTCTCCCTGCCCGGAAAGCTTCCAGAGCACTTGCAATAGGGTTATTCTTTAGCTACCTTATATACAAGTTACCTTGTAAACTTCTCCTCTGCAGCAGGGAGGTCAATTTGTCCTGTGGCAGGGTCATGTATGTGTGTGCATGACATATCCCTAATTTATGAACTGCTGGAAGTCATTGTCCATTGTATTACATAACGGACAGTCAGTGCAGAGGTGAACATAGGCAGCCTGGGCTTTGCAATCAGGCCACCGTGAGTTCAAATATGGGTTCTGCCTCTCACCAGGGTATACTCTCAAACATGTTACTTAGTTTCTCTGAGTTTCGATTCCTCCACCTGTGAACTTGAACTAGTAACACCTTTCGTATTTTAAGAGCTAACATTTATTGACCACTCACTCTGGTTCAGGTGAAGCCTCGCTTCATTCCACGAACAAGATGGTATCACTATTACCACTTTACAGAGATGTATAAATTGAAGCATAGAAAAGTGTACAGCAAAGCTGACCTAAGCTTACAAAATAAGTGATGCCATCAGCGTCTGGCCCCAGGCAGTTGGAGCTCTAAGCCTGTGTTTCTAACCATTGCTTTGCAGGGCTTCACAGATAGGCTGTGCCTGGATTGTCATAGATGCTCAGTGAAATTCCTTGAACAAAGGCTTACTAAGCCCTTCAGACATGCCTGCTACTAGAATCTGGGTGCAGAGCAGTGATGACACATGAAGGTCTGATCTCACAGACATTACCTTTCAGTGTAGAATATGGACAATAATCAAATAAAAAGTGAAATAACTGCAGCTTGTAATTAGTGTGCTGAAGGAAATAAACAAGGAGATTAAACAGAGAAGACTGCACAGTAGAGAAGACCTAGTGCAAAACTTTAGCCCGAGTAGGGACTCAAAATATTTATTGACTTTAAACATGCATGGAAAGGAACAATTTGGGGCAGGTATTAAATGCTAGGTAAATTAACAACTGGTTAAGGAACCCCTTCCAAAGAATGCTGGGTAGTACACTGCTGTCGGTTTAAATCAGGTGCTTACTCTAGCCAGGCCCTGAATCATTTTCAAAAATGATATCTGATTTAATACCTTACAGAAATTATAAGATTGGATTTTTGATAGATGGGAAGATTCAGTCATGTAGAGTGCAAACGATAAGAGAAACGGCCACTTTATTTTGTAAAATATCATGGAAATCATTCATTCCACGAACATGGGATTTTCTATTGAGAAGCCTCAGTATTTCCAAACCTCACTTTCTCTTTTGCTTCTTTGTATTTCAGTGATTAGCTAAGAACAAACAAAATCATCCTCACTAGCCAAGTCTCCCTTCCGGAGTCTCTACATTGGTTCCAAGGTAAGTATTAAGTTATTAAGTATAAATGTCCAATTTCCTTAAGTACTAAGTTTGACAGTTGATAGCTCTGACAATTCACTCTGACACTTCTTGTTTTTGTTATTGTGAAGGTATATTCTCAGTCTTTCGAATGCACATTTTGGCTTGTGATTATCTTTGAAAAAATTTTTTGAGCAATTATTGTGAAACCATAGATAAATCAAAAATTCGTGGTGTTTTTTAATATGAGCTCTGACGTGGAAGCAATGCAGCATGGACAGCTCGAAAGATCAATGAAGTGTTTGGGAAGGATGTGACTACTGAACACACAGTACATCGATGGTTTGAGAAGTTCCCTTCTGGTGATTTTAATCTTGAAGATGAGCCACATGGCGACCTGAGACCAAGGTGGATAATGACGAGCTGAAAGCTGTAGTGGAAGTGAATCCATCTCAACCTACGTGTGAATTATAAGCAAGGTTTGACGTTACTATTACAGCAATATTGGACCATTTGAAGCAAATCAGCAAGGTAAAGAAGCTGATAGATGGGTACCACATGAATTAAACAAGTAGCAGAAGAGAAATCATCTCCAAGCTTGCCTTTCTTTGCTGTCGCGACATAAAGGTGAACCATTTCTACACCGTATTGCTACGTGTGATGAAAAAATAGATTCTTTTTGACAATTGCAAGTGTTTGGCACAATGGTTGAATACAGATGAAGTGCCAAAACACAGTCCAAAACTAGGTATTCATCAGAAAAATTTAATGGTGTGCATTTGGTGGTCCAGCGCTGGTATTATCCATTACAGCTTCACAAAACCTGATCAATCAATTACAGCGGTTGTCTACTGCAACCAATTTCACAAAATGATGAGGATGCTCACACAAACAACACTGCTCAAACTACAGAAGCTGCACCTGGAAAGTCTCTGTCATCTACCATATTTACCAGACCTTGCACCAACTGACTACCATTTCTTCCAGGCTTTGGACCACTTGTGGCAAGGAAAAATATTCAATTTTCAACAAGCTGTGGGAAACACATGATTTTATTGTCACTTGCTCTCCAGGCTTCTTCACTGCTGGCATAAGCAAGCTACCGTTAAATGGTAAAACTGTGTCAATAGTTAAGGCACATACTTCGTTTTTTTATTATTTTATTTTTTTAAATTTCAGAATGTTATGGGGATACAAATATTTGGCTATGTATAAATGCCTTTTCCTCACCCAAGCCAGAGTTACAAGTGTGCCCATCCCCCATATAGTGCACTCCGCACCCATTAGTTGTCAGTTTACCCATCCCCACCACCCCCCTCCCATGCACCGGGCACCCGATGAATATTACTTCCATGTGAGCACCTAACTGTTGATCAGTTAGTACCAATTTGACGGCGAGTACAGGTGGTGCTTGGTTTTCCATTCTTGTGATACTTCACTTCGAAGGTTGGCTCTAGCTCCACCCAGGATAATATAAGAGGTGCTAGGTCACTATCGTTTTTTATGGTTGAGTAGTAGCCCATGGTATACATATACTACATTTTATTAATCCGCTCATGTATTGATGGGCACTTGAGTTGTTTCCACATCTTTGCAATTGCGAATTGTGCTGCCATAAACGTTCGAGTGCAGATGTCTTCATTGTAAAATGTCTTTTTTTCCTTTGAGTAGGTGCCTAGTAGTGGGATTGCTGGATATAATAAACTAAACTTTTGATTCGAAATTGTACATTTCATATTTAATGACCTGATAGAATGTTCCAAGTGCTTTCAACAAACGAATTTTCAAATAATTTATGAAGAAGAAAGAACACAACATTCGGTGTCATTCAACAATCATCATAAACATGTTCTTCCCAACTGCAGCATGCACAGTGGCAACTTTCAGTTCTCCATCTCTACCTTGGCCCAAGTTCCTCAGGCTCTGAATTCCTGGGAGAGGATGTTATCTTGATAAGAAATGGCCTCAGAAATTTGGCGATAGCTAATATTTTACACAGGAGTCAAATACTGATTCCAATTAAAGTTAGTGAGTTTTGTTGAGTTCTAAGTATGCACCACAATGAATGAATTTATTTTTTATTGGCAGATAACCTCTTCATGTATTTTTTTTAAATGTGCAAAGTATTTGTTCCAGAATTGGATATTTGAAATGATGTAGAATGGAGAATAACAAAAAGAATGATACAAAAAAAAAAAAATGTTTGGCCATGGAACAAAGCATATGGGGAGAGAGGAGAACTCGGGAGAAATTAGGAGGCCTGTTTATCAGAGCTGGCTGTGCCGCTGACTGGCTGTGTCATTTTGGACAGTCCTGTACACATTCCAGTTCCCTTACATACTCTAGGTTTCAATCTCTCTCTTTGCAAAATAAGGATATAGAACTACATAGAAGGTTGCATCCTCGTTCCACAGGAAAAACTTGACCTGTTGACTTCTGTATTATGGCTTTCGGTTTTTTGTTGGTTCTAATTTTCTTTCCTTTTTTTTGAGTTTTTTATAAAAATTTTTAAAAAATAAAATTTTAATCTTATACATAAGTTGCACAGCTAGTACAAAAGACTCTCGGAAATGAGATTCATCAATGGTTTTGTAATCTCTGAACCATTTGATAGACGGTGGAGAAATCATGATTCTTTTAACCCCAACTATTACTATTTCACTGCATTTCCTCAGAAAGAGGAAATCCATACATATAACCAGAGTATGCTTACCAAAATTTTTTTCACTATTATTGTCATACAAATTACATCTTTATATGTTATAAACCCATTAAATAACAGCTTTCTAATTTTTGCTTAACGCAGTTTTTTTCAACTAATAAGAAAGTTATGAGCAAAAATTCATTCATACTTTCTTTTATATTTTTATATGTAATTACCTTTACTGATGACCTTTAGTTATTCACTAGGATTTATGTTACTGTCTAGTATACTTTTGGCCTAAAAGACTCCCTGCAGTGTTTTTTGTAGGGAAGGTCTTATAGAGATAAATTTTCTGTTTTTGTTAATTTGAAAATGTTTAATTTCTTCTTTTGTTTAGGTTTATGTTTTAATTGACAAAAATTGTATATTGTATATATTTCAGATTAGTGGAGTACCTGCTAGTCTCTGCACTTGTATTTGCAGAGGCATTAGAGCAGAACATACTACTAGTGCAGGAAATGTCCTCAGGCAGAGAGGTGGAGAAAACCATCTGCACATGTGACAACTATCTGCAGATGACCTCTGAGGTGGGCTGAGGACATGGGAATGAGGTTCCGACTGTATTCCCAGATCATCTCATGCCTCACATTGCATACTTCTTTTCCTTACCCTGCATGTGATGGCTAGTTATACTTTCTAGGAGAAGCTTAAAACGGGAGAGTTAATCGGCAAGATATAGTCCCCACTTTGCAGAAACACTAAGTACTTAAATTTTATTATTAATAACAATGTCATTCTTCTACCATCCATTCTAGATTCCCCTGAACTTTGGCTATCATATGTGTTGGTTTAGACTGCTCACCCAGTGGGGTAACCCAGACCATGCCAGGCAGTAATTGCTACAATTGCACCTTTACTCTTGTCAGCAGCTAGGGAAGCATCAAGAGTCACCAAAAGAAATCCATGGCATTTCTTTTGCATGACAGAGTATGTAACAACAATAGTAATTCCTCATGAGAATCAGGGTTGATCATTTCTGCGTGGATGACTCTTTTGTTCCTTTTCTGACTATCTATCAGTATTAGTGTTAGCTTCAGTGTAACCCTTATTTGTTCTCTGGTGTAAGTGTTCTACCACTGGGGTCCAGGACCTGTCATCCTATAGATACTAAAGTTGTGGGGACAGGAAACAAATGTTACTGAAATAGGATCCTGAAAGTGATGGTGAGAGCAGACAGTGCAACTTCCACTTTTTGGTTCCTTGACTCCTATAGTCTATCTACTGGGGGTGAAGTACCATATAATGGATGCTAGCTCATCACATAAGCCATGTCTAGAGAGAACATACCCCATGGTGCAATCCCAAGTTGGTGCAATCCCAAGTTGGTGCTTGAATATTTGAGCGGTTGTTCCGATAGTCTACCAAGTCAACAGCTGCAGGCGATACGGTGTATGACAGGACCAGGGGATCCCATGGCCATTTGTCTAAAGTTGTACCTCCTTCACCATAAGGTGGATTGTCTGGTCTGAAACAATGTTACACATGTTGGAAAAACAAATGCTCCATGAGCTCTCAATTATTGGTGCTGGCAATGTGATTTGACACAGAAAAAAATCCATACCCAGAATATAAATGCTAGTAAGAACAAATCATCGCCTTTTCCAGTGTGGAAGAAACCACTTATAATTAAGTTGCCACCAAATGGTTGGTTGGTCCCCTGGAGGAATGGAATCACATTGAGGACTCAGCTTTGGTATCTGCTACTATCAGGTCAGACATTTCATAGTAGTACTACTTAGACCTTCCTTGATAAAGGGAAACACATGCTAGTGAGCTCATGTATAACCTTCATTCCTATACGGTGACTACTCCATTCATGGGTCCATTGTGAAAATACTGGAGTGGCTAAAGACAAAAGATGGGACAGGCTGGCATCTACTAGATAGGTCACTTATCTAACTTTATTATAGCTATGTTGCTATGAGCATTTATGAAAAATGCAAAGATCCACACATTTTTGCTCATTCCTCTCCTTTAGGTCAACTACCTACCTCTTCTCTACATGTCCTTGTCCCAATCTAATAGTCTTGCACCTTTAAGACCTTTCATGATGATTGCTATATTACATGGAAAAAGCTATGCTTACCTTTGTAAGAAACTGCCAAACTGTCTTTGAAAGTGCCTGGGCCGTTTTGCATTCTCACAAGCAATGAATATGAACTCCTGTTTCTATATATCCTCACCAGCATTTGGTGTTGTCAGTGTTTTGGATTTTAGCCATCCTAAATATTCAATGTAGTGGTATCTCATTGCTTTAATTTGAAGTTCCAAAATAATGTTGAATATTTTATATGCTTACTTATCATCTATACATTTTATTTGGTGAGATATCTGTTAATGTTTTGGCCCATTTTTTAATCAGGTTGTTCATTTTCTTATTGTTGAGTTTTAATAGTTGTTTACATATTTTAGATGTGAGTCCTTCATTAGATATGTGCTTTGCAAATATTGTCTCCCTGCCTGTGACTTGTTTTTTTCATTCTATTGGAAGACATTTTTTATAAGACCTCAAATCAACTTCTATAGGTGGAAAAATGTAGTATATGTATACCACGGAGTACTACTCAGGCATAAAAAATGGTAAACTAATACCTCATGCATTATCCTGGGTAGAGCTGGAGCCCATTCTACTAAGTATAGTATCACAAGAATGAAAAACAAGCACCACATGTACTCACCATCAAATTGGTATTAACTAACTTAACTGACCAACCCTTAAGTGCACATATAGTAACATTCATCAGGTGTTGGGCAGGTGGGAGGGGGAATAAGGGAATGGGTATATTCACACCTAATGGGTGTAGCACACACTGTCTGGGGGATGGACATGCTTGAAGCTCTGACTCAGGTGGAGCAAAGGTAATATACATAACCTGAACATTTGTACCCCTGTAATATGCTGAAATAAAAAAAATTAAAATTAAAAAGGTAACCAGATTAGAAAGAACTAATTTTTCTTTAATCATAAACAACATAATCATCTTTTTAGAAAGTCAAATGGAATCTACAAAAATCTATTATAAATAGTAATCGAGTTTAGCAATATTGCAGGATATGATATCAATTTATAAAAATCAACTATATGTCTATATACTAGCAACAAACACTTAAAATTAAAATTAACATTTACAATGAGATTTAATTAAACTAAAAAACTTCTGCACAGCAGTAGAAATAATAAACAGACTAAACAGATAACCTGCAAAATGGGAGAAAATATTTGCAAACAATGCATCTGCCAGGAGACTGATATCCAGAATTTACAAGGAGCTCAAACAACTCAACAAGAAAACCCCAATAACTCCATTAAAACATGGGAAAAGGACATGAGGGAATGGACTGAATATTCAATAGAAACAGGTTTTTTTGGGGGGGAGGTGTGATGAAAATATTTTGGAAGTTGATATGGGGGATGGTTGCACAACATTGTAAATGTACTGAACACAGAAATGTATGCTTTAAAATGGTTAATTTTATGTTATGTGAATTTCACCTCAACTAACAAAAAAAATTGGGGGGATGGTCCACCAAGTGAAATTTCCTACTTCAAGGCCAATTAAAAAATTACTTTTTATTGATGTAAACTCTTTAAACAGAAGAGTGCACAAATTATAAATATATACCCCAACGCATTTCCACAAATAAGTACATTCATGAGCTGGCAACCAAACTAGAAAATGAAGAATACAGACACATCAGACTCCTATATACACCACCTAGTCACTACCCTTCTTTCTGGGACCTCCAATGACATAGTTAATGATATGTCTTTTGACTTGATAGAAACAGAGTCACACAGTACATACGCTTTGGTGTTTGGATTTTTTTCACTTTATGTTTTAGATTCATTCTCATTGCTGTGCAGTATTCCAGTGCACAAATATTCTACAGTGTTTATCCTTCCAATGATTAATAGGCAGTTTCTTTTATAATTTTAGCTGTTACGAGTACTGCTGCCATGAGAATGCATGAGATGTTGATATTTGGGTCACAAATGTACCTAGGAGAACAGCTGTGTCATATGGCACTCACATTTAGATTTAGCAGACATTCCTAAATCGGTTTCCAAAGTTGTTTCAATTTACATTCTCACCAGCAACGTATAAGAATTCTACTTGCCTTATTTCCTCCCCCATACTTGGTATTAATACTTCCCTGAGGGCTCAACTGAGGTGTTGTAATTCCATCCTGGTTTAAGTTTCTTTCTTAGCTCAGTCATGCTTAGCTTCTCTCATAGGCTCGAACGCGTTGCTGAGAATCTTCCCCCAGTAAACTCCCTGCACTCAAATCTTTGTCTCAGAGAAGAGTTCACCTTGTTTTATCTATCAATCTATCTGTCTATCCACATATACATACACACACACTTACAGGCACACACGCATACACACGCATATATTATGTCATGTCTTTAGCTCAATTCTCTATTTAGTTGTCTGTCTTTTAAGTATTATTCAATTATAGGAATCATTTTAATGTTTTCTTAGAGTCATATGCCTCCAAATATCTTCTCTCGGTCAATAGATTGCATTTTCAAACTTTTACTAGTTCTTTTGATGAGTATAAAGTTTCAATATAGTACAATGTATCCATGCTTTTTTATCTTATGATTAGGACTTTTGGAGTCTTTTTAAGGAAATGTTAGCCCATGTGAAGGTTGTGAAAATATTCTACAATGCTTTCAACTGTAAGCTTATTATTTTACTTTTCCTATTTAGATCTGTAATCCATCTGGAATTGATTTTTGTGTATAGTGTGAGGTAGAGTTTAAAAAATTTTTTTTTCTATGTGGATAGTCAATGAATCCAGCACCTTTTATTAAAATATCATATTTCCTCCTCTCACTGCAATAACAACTTTATCATAAATCAAGTGACTGTATATGTGCAAGGATTCCATTCTGTTCCATTATCTATTTATTTATCTGGTTTTGTACCAATATAAAAATGGCTTTATTTTTATTGTAGCTTTTAGTAAGTGTTGTTATGTGGTGGTGTAATTTCTTCCACTATTTTTTGTTTTTTTTTAGATTACTTTTGTTCTTCAGGTACTATTTATAATGCTTGTCAATTTAACTTGAAGTCCAGTATTTCATTTTAGAAGTCTATTTTATTCTATAATATATACTTGTTTTTATACAAAAATATTTAAGATTCCATAGAGTACATTGTAGTTTAGGTAAATGATAACACACTCATATATGTGAGTTTGCAAACTAGTTAACATTTTACACTGCCTAAAAGAACCCCAGTTTGAGAGTACCAGCTAACACCATATTTGGTAAATATCTAATGTGTTTCTAATGTGTTTCCAGACAAAGAAAATATGATTGTCCCTCAGCTAACCAAGGTTATACTGGAAATCTTGGTATGGCCAATTGAACAGAATATAAATCCACTCTAATTTATGGTAAGTGTGGGTGTCTGTGGGGTGACAGAGTGCAGGACTGCTAAGGGCTGACTTGGACCATGCTAGTTTCTAAGCAATTGGGTGGACACATGCAAACAGCACTGGGAATCATTCGTTAAAAAAAAAAAAGTCTCTTATTTTCCATCTGCTCTAGGCCAGCCTACATACAAGGGGTTGGGAGGAGATATGGCCACCCATAGTTAATGCCAATATAATAACAATATATTGGAAAAATAAGATGCATGTATCAATAATATGAAAGTAATATACATGCATTAATAATACGAAAATAAGACACATGTATCAATAACATGAAAATAAGATACATGTACAATAATATGAGGCAAGTTTGAAAGTTAAAAGAATAATTTCTTCATCTGATGTTATGTAGAACTGGACACTGGGAAAGGTTTCCCAATTACAGTGAGATGAGGACCTGAGCAAATTAAAATGGACATTTTAATGTATTTATGTACTAAATCTCCAAAGGAAAAAAATAAAATAAAATAAAGAAAGAAAAAAGAAGAGAGCTGAAGTAAGATTGGGAAGAATGGATGCTCTGAACAGTGAAGAACTACACTTAAGATTCCACATTAAATCAGAATCCTGAGACTAGGAAAACAGGGTTGAAAATCAGCCATGTCTTCTGGCTCCCAGCAGATACAAAAGTAAATCCTCTCTGGAGGAAAGTATCCCTAATTTAGGCTCTCAGGATTTCCACAGATAATAATCAACTATATATGAGTTCAAATCACTAAACACACAAGGAAGGAAGCTATTATGAGTGAGGATCAGGAAAAAGAAATAAGAAAATTCAGGTGTTATAATTATCAGATATAGAATGTAAAATAATTCTGCAGAACATGATCAAAAATAAAGCGAGACTGGAATTTTAAAAGTAACAAACTATCAAAAGTGAATAGCCGCCTCTCTTTTCCTCCCAAAATCACACAGAGAAAAACAAATGACCAGCTTTCTTCAAAAAAATTAAGTCTTCAAAGTAGAACTCTGAGGAGTTAAAAAACAATGTCATTAAAATAAAAACTTTAGTAGATGGCTTAAATAGCAGATTAAGCATAACTCAAGCTGGAGATAATTTAAGACAGTACCAAAAATGATGCCAGAATATCACACAAAGAAACTGGGAGATGTAACATGTCAGAAACAGGTTAAGGGACATAGAGGATAGAATGAGATGGTCTAATAATAATACTGTTTTGCAGCTGAAGAACGCCACCATCACAACAATATGAAGAGCATCTTTAAAGCAGCCATAAAGAAAAGCCACATTTCTTTGAAGGAAGAGAAAATGGACAAAGAGTAGACTTCTTAACAATAAAAATCAAAGGACATGAACAAAATAACTTCAAAGTAGTGAGAAAAACACAAATATGAATCGAGAATTTTGTGCCCACCAGATTCTCTTTCAAGAAAGAGAATTAAAGAACTAGTCAGATAAATATAAACAAATAATTCATGCCACCAGGTGTCACTAGAGGAATGTCTAAAAGATTAACTCTAAGAAGAAGAAAAATGATTTTCAAAAAAGGTCTGAGATACAAGAAGAAAATCAGCACTGTCTATATAAAACAATAATTGCAATAATGACTCATTTATGGATTACAACAAAGTACCAAAATATACATCAATAAAATCACATAACCCAGGGGTTAAGGGCCAGCTTTGTCATGATCCCAGATCCTTGAGTTCAGAATGCCAGTTAAGATACTGGTTGGCTTTTGACTCTGTTAAGTATGCATAGCAGACTTTTCAGGGTAACCATGCAGAAACTGGAAATAAAGCATTTAACCTCCAGACTAAAGAGATAAAAAAATAGAATAAGAAAAATGATCAATAAATGAAAAAAATAAAAGAATAGAGAAACAGAATATTAGATTAGAAAAACAGAAAAAAAAAAGCAAAACATTAATTGATGAAGTATATACAAATACACCGGTAACACAGTAAATATAAGTTGAGTTAAAGTCACTGGCTCCAAAGTAGAGATTGCCAAACTGGACTTTTCGAAGCTACATGTTCTGTACAAATGGCATACCTGAAACATAAGATCCCCATAATATTCTGAAATAGAAATAAAAAAATGAAAATAAATGAAAATAAAAATTAAAAAGACAAATTAGGCCAAAAAAATACAAAATAAAAAAGTTTCAAATAACATTAAACATAAGAACAAAGTACTGATGAAAATAAAAGAATGGGGGAAAATATACTATTAATAGAAGAAATACTAACCCAAAGAGAGCTAAAGTAATTTAATATTTGCTATAAATGATCTTAAAATAATAAGCACCCTTAGGGGATAAAAAGGTTAATACTTAATAATACAAAGTTTACCTTACCAAGAAGATATTCCAATCTAAACTTGCATGCACCTAATAAAATAG
>RJWJ010030420.1:0-19925 GCA_004363605.1 Indri indri | reverse complement strand
GGCTAATTTTTTCTGTATATATATTTTTAGCTGTCCAGATAATTTCTTTCTATTTTTAGTAGAGACGGGGTCTCGCTCTTGCTCAGGCTGGTCTCAAACTCCTGACCTTGAGCGATCCACCCGCCTCGGCCTCCCAAAGTGCTAGGATTACAGGCGTGAGCCACTCATACCATATTAAAGAAACATCTATCCTTAATATTATGCTTGAAGATCGAAGGATGAAAATTACCATGCAATCTCTTCATTAGCATACTAATCTGCTAATATCACATTTCAACAATAGCAGAAAACCAGATGCTGTCAACTTCTTAATATTAGTCATAGAAAAGGCATATCTATTTTCTTGACTGAGAATCTATTGAAAGGTTAATTTTATCATACAAAATATGAAAAATATATATATATTTTAGCCAAAAAGTAACCTATGCAAAAGTTATCTGTTCAAATTTTCATGCCCAGTGCTTTGGAAGGCAGAGGCAGGAGGATTGCTTGAAGTCAGGAATTCAAGACCAGCCTGGGCAACACAGCGAGACTCCGCCTCCACAAAACACTTTTTAAAAATTTTAGCTGGGCATGCTGGCACGTGCCTATAGTCCTACCTACTCAAGAGGGTAAGGTGGGGAGAACGGCTTAAGCCCAGGAGTTCAAGGCTGCAGTGAGCTATGACTGTGCCACTGCAAGTCCGCCTGGGCAGCAGAAAAGACCCTCACTCTTAAAAAAAAAAAAAAAAGGATCACTCACATTGTACACATCATATTCTTAGAGCTAAAATCAGCATAGACACAAGAAAACTCACTAAGATGAACTCAGTTTACATGGGCTAAAAACTCAGACCATTATAGAACTCCAAATCTGCCACCTACAAATCGTAATCCACAGTGTCCAGGAAAGGGGGGGCTGTCGGCAGCCATTCTGTTCCTGAGAAAGTAACACTCTAAAAACTCCTAGAATTAGAGTCATAAATACAAGAAACATGTAAAAACAGAAGACAAACTTTAAATCTGCAGTTTGCAGCTCATTTTTTAGAAGAAAGATCACCCATCAGAAAGAAAAAAAAGCTCGCGCTTGTTTCAGAGAAACAATGCAACGGGAAACGGCACCATTTAAATTTTGTCCTTAATCATCAGATCTTGAGGGCAAACATGTAAAGTGATGTTTAAAATCTCACTAGATAAATAAACCAAAACTTCCAATATCAAAAAGGATGGATAAGACTAGAAATTTTGTTTTATACTCCAGATAGTTTTCCAGGGTGACGACACTCTAATTATATACCAATTATAAAGTTCTTTTCATCTTCAGAAACCATTAACTAATTAATCCTTACAACACCTGTGTTATATCAATTTTAATTTGAAGCAAAGAAAACTTCATTAGAAAGGTTAATAAATTAGCTCCAAGGGGAAGTAAATCAGTCTTAGATTAGGATTTAAACACTTGGGTTTTAATGAATCTAACAAAAAACTAGTATGCCTGTATGCCTTAAAAACACAAGGACATAAAGTCACCTAAAAGGATTCGCCAAAAGAATACAGGTGGGAAACCCTAAATCTGACACTATGTACACATCAGCATCCACCATTGCAATGAGGAACACCTTTGCAAAGGTATCTTCAAAAATCTTTTTCATAAATTTCTAGTCTGTATGTCTTTTAGCTTTACATGGTCAACCTAAATTATATAAGGGGGAAAAGCAAGATTAAACTTTAGAAAATTTCTCTTAAAAATCTCTGAGCAAAGTGATTTCAAAGAATGAAGATAATTTGTTTTTACTCAAATGAATGGGTAAACTAAGAAACATCATAAACTCACATAAACTTAATCTAAATTTTGGGATCCATTGCATCACCTGGTTCACAGATTTTTTTTTTCCTCTTAGTTAACCAGAGTTTATTGTTTTATACATACTACCAGTTGGAGGCAGAGGAGGAACAATCTAAAAGAGAGTATTTATTGATCACTATTATGTGCTAGATACTTTTACAAACACTAGCTGGTGATCCTCACAACTTTCTGAAATAGATACCAAAGCCAGTACTTTAAAAATTAAAAGACTATAATAACATAGGAAAATGTCATGATAAAGCAAAAAAAGCAAATTATAAAGGGAAAGCCAATGAGTTTCTCAAGGAAAAATTCCCATGGAGTCATTCAGCTACCTGCCATTGTGAAGTAAAAGTACAATAGGTCAGACACTCCCCAGCATTTAAACATGATCCTTGAAAAGCCCGCGTCAACACACAAAGAAACTAGAAAAATGGTTGCCTCCAGGTAGGGGAAAATGGAAGGCTGGGAATGCAGAAGAAATCTACTTCTCATTGTGTATAACCCTTTTCCATCTTTCAATTTTGTACTATATGCTTGTATTGCCTATCCAAATAGTCAATAAAATTTAACTAAAAAAAAAAAGTCGACCACGGGGAAAGAAGTCTGGCCAAGACCATCAATTCTAAATTACACAGATTAGACTTCATCATAACCCTCTGCAGTGAACCGTGGGTCCAACAAACACCCCCACCCCTTGGCCTCCCAGATCACAGAAAGGGGTATATCAGAACCCCATAGCTATTATGAGGCAATACTCAATTATTAAATGACTAGCTCAAATTAGAACTAAATCTCATCTTTTACCTATTCTTCAGTTTTACTGAAGTGCCCAACCGAAAATGAAATCCACATTTTATATGATGGCTATAAGCATCTAACATGGGCCTTTCAAGAACTATTAAAGACAAACACTATAAAATTCAACAGCTGGTATTTTCAAACAGTTTTTTCTCCATACTCCCCTCAAATCTTGCACACATACCCCTCCCGTTTCATGGGCACAGTTAAACATTCTAAGTATTCATTATTTATCAGTGGTAATATCTTGTCAACTAGAAGACAGAAAATGTTAAAACAGGTGGTTGTTATGTATCTATCAAAAAATATCTCAGCTGGGAGGCTAATTCTACATGATGAAAACAAAATATGATAGAAAGAAACACAATTTGGAGATTTTTCACCCAAATTAGAGTCTTGATGAAAGGACACAATAAAATACTTCAATAAAGATGTGGGTGGATGGTACACAATACTTACAGGGAACTGTTCAGAGGAACAAGCAGACAGGCAAGCTCAATGTGAGGAAGAAACAAATAAAAATAATCACATAAAGAATGCACTGAATGTGAGGACAAAAGAATTAGGTGTAGGTCTGGGAAATCTAATCACTGCCAAAAGACAAGAGAGGGTGCCTGAAATTCACTTCTCAGCATTTCTTCCATTCAGGTAATTAGGCATCGAAGACTCAAGTTATTCACTATTCAGTCATTCTTTAATGCAGCAAACATTTATTTGGTTTAGTATAACAGTCCTGGAATGGAACCCCAGCTCTGCCTAGACTGAAGGAGAATTCTCTCCAGGCCTCAGTTTTCTCTTTTGTAAAAATGGAGGTAACAGTTCCTTCTTCATAGAGATTAAACAAAATAGTATGCTAAAAACAAGTAGCAAATGTTCAGGCACATACTAGGAGCTTAAAATAATCAGGCCAGACATCAGGAATAGATTCAATTATAAGGATACTTTTAAGAGACTCAATTACAAGGCTCTCATCTAAAGTAGACCTGGCAATTCCTACTTATTCCAAGCCAACTCAGCATAAAGATCTTCCAGTACAGGTTTCTTTTTATTTAAATGGCCTACTGATAATCAACTCAAGTGACCGTCAGCCACAAGAAATCGGATGGAATTATTCAGCTGTGTATATAATTAGGGAACCCACTGATTTTGCAAATACACTTATTCATATCAATTCACTTCTACTTTAGTTTCTTAAACTATTTTTAAATTCTATATCCCATATTAATAGCAATACTCCAAACTTACTGTCAAATTTTAACAAATTGCAGTCAGTAATTTATTGTGCAACAACAATGGTTCCATCAGCTGCTAGTAAATTAGGAGTTAATTTTGAAAATGCGAACGTTCTCATTAAGATATTTGGATTCTACTGAGCCTGTGTCTCATTGCCTAATACAGTGATTATTACTAAGAAGGTAATTAAGCTATTCAATAAAGGGCAAACCATCAAACATTTAACTAAGATTAAGAGCTCTAAAATGAGTCTCACCTTGTAAATACATCTCAGAAGGCAGTTCCTAACTCAGCTGTAAAGAACACACATAATAACCAATGAGAAGATAGTACAATAACCCAAATGTTTATTCCTTCATACACAATTGCAGAATAACCAATCTCTTACATGGATATAGAAATTTCAAAAACTATATAGGACTCCGTTTCCCCATCAGTAAAATGAGGACTAGACTTACCTTCTAGATTTCCTTTAATAGATAAATTAAAAGGCTTAACCCTGACCACAATTTTGAGGTCAAACCTCCCTTTCCCATGAGCTAAGGGTATCCTATTTTGTTTTGTTTTTTAATGGAGTGGGTGTGGTCAGGTTTGTAGAATGTGAATGCTTTTTTCACTTTCTTCCCCCTCCCATCCTTCAAACTTTTAACAATATACTGACTTAAGAAACTAATCTCAGTCACTAAACATTGCTGAGCACTATGATTCTTTAGGCTCTCTCTCCTTTCTTTGCTGCCTTCATACATATCTAGCCTATCTACATAGGCTAGATAACCAATCCATTTTCTTGGGGAACACCCTTAAGGCCAATTTCTTCATTAGCCAGATTTTTACTGTACATAGAACCCATTCTAGCTGGTTTAAGCAACTAAGTGGCTCACATTATTTCTAAGAGAGCCAGAAAACCAGATTTAGAGGCCATGCAGCCAGAACACCACCAAAATTATCCCACAAAGCTGCCTCAGGGAAATCTTACTGCTGTAGCTGCTGCACTCAACAAGGGCCCTGGACAGTGGACACCAGCACTTGCACTTGCTGCCTCTGAAAGCTGGGTATCTTTCGGCCACGCCTGCCTCCTTCATATCACTTGCTTCCCAATCCTAGCCTTGCCCTAGTGCATGGAGCAAAAGTCACATGCCTACGACTACGTACAAGGAAAGGTGGGATAGCATAATAGCTCCTACCTTCGTGCAGCCTGGACTAACAAGGTGGGAAATTCCCCCTCAGAGACAGGGTGTTCAATAGGTGCTGGTTTACTGGATCCAAGGGAGAAAAAGAAAAAGAAGAAAGAGGGAAGAAAGAGGGAAGGGAAGGGAAGGAGAGAAAAGAAAGGAAAAGAAAGAGAAGGGGAGGAGAGAGGAGGGGAGGGGAGAGGAGGGGAAGGGGAGGGGAAAAAAGAAAAGAAAAAAAGGAAGGAAAGGAAGAAAGAAAAGGGGGGGGGGGCTGCAAGCCAAAAAGCAAACTGGACATCCATCAGTGACACCACGCTAGCTGCTTACCTCCTAAGGGCCCCAGGATATTTTTTTCCCCTCAGTTTATTCCCTAAATTGTTCCCTGAAGTTCGGTGGTATGGCACTCTCTCTCCTTACTCTGCAGAGGGAATCCTTTTCACCTCTATTAGCGGTTTCTTCTGTATTTCTAAATATGCTTAAGCTGCTATTGATTTTTATTTCCAGTTTCAATACTATCAATTCAATACCTTATGCAGAGAAAGAAGATTTGGCTTTCTTATACAAACAACTCCTCCCCTCCTTCAATCACACAATGCATAATGTGTTTATTTAATCAATATTTTTATTTTCGTTGCTTATGACTGTAAATACTATTCATAGCTGAATCACTTTGCACACTATTGTTACAAGTCCGTTCTTGTACAATTTGTTTTACCTAGAATTAATAACTGTCTTTTTTTGCTTGCTTGGTTTTCTATACAGCTATCACTCATTCACCTCCAAACTTCCACTAGAAGTATAAATCTAAACATATCAGGTTATCTACCGTTTGTTTATTTCTTGACATCTCTTTGGAAACCTGTCTTCACTTGCCAATCTGGACTGGCTGGTCAATACCTGCACAGCCATTATCCCACAGTTTCTTATACACATAGGTGTATAGGTATAGAAATAAATAATAGATATAAGTATACACACAGAGCTGTTTACTAGTTCTGCCCACTGACAGGCCTAGAAGCAATGATATCCTGGCAGCAATGAACACGTCTAATGCCCAGATCTTGGTTTGTATAATACTATGCTCCATTCCAAAGGAGGAATGACTGCTCCTTAAGGGAAAAAGCTGATGCCAGAATGGGGCGGGGAGAATACAAGATAAACATCAAACAGTTTGATATACCAGAAAGCAAAGAAGCATTCAAACAATGATGGGTATTTGTCAAAAGGACACAGGACTCAGCTTGAAGGAGCTACCACTGGCCAAATCCGGAATAATTTGTGCATCAAAGAAAAAATGACGATGAACTGACTGTAACTCTTTGAATAAAATGGGAAACCATGAGTCCATACTGACATAAATAAATGGCAGAGAAACAGAAGCCTCAAACTCTCTCCTCACAAAATACTTATACACATTAATTAGTAAGTACAAAAAATAATTTTACAGTGGAGAACCTTGATAGATACCAAGATACCATCTTAAAATCAAGAGAAAGCAGGGCATGGTGGTACTTACTGCTAGAAGAACACAGCATCTCTTCTGTGGTGTCCCTGCCCAAAGATGCAAAATTTAAACCTAATCATGAGAAAACATCAGATGAACCCAATGTGGTGGACATTCTATAAAGTAACTAACCGTATTCTCCAAAAATACGGAAGTTATGAAAGACCATCAAGGAAAGACCACAGAACAATTCCAGATTGAAGGAAACTAAAGAGATCTGACAACTAAATACAACACACAATCATGGACTGGATTACAGACCTTTTAAAAATTGGGACAAAAGATGAAATCTAAATGGGGTTTGTGGACTACAGGTATTACTATTATCAATGTTCTAATTCCCTGATTTTGGTGGTTATGCTGTGGTTATAAAGGAAAACGCCCTTCTTGACAGAAAATACACACTGATGTTTAAAAAAAAAGGAGCCTACAACTCAATTATAAAGAGGAAAAAAACCCAATTAGAAATGTAAAAGAATCTAAATAGACATTTCTCCACATGAACACATGAAAAGATTCTCAACATGATCAGCCATCAGGGAAATGCAAATCAAATCCACAATAAGATACCACTTCACACTCCCTGGGATGGTTATAATTAAAAAGATGAACAATAACAAGTATTGGCAATGGTATGTAGAAAACGGAACCCTTGTGCACTGCTGGTGGGAATGTAAAATGGTGCAGCCACGTGGGAAAGAGTTAAAATATGCCCCAGCAATTCCACTGCTTGGTACTTCCAAGAAAGATAAAAGCGTATGTCCACATAAGAACTTGTGCACAGGGCCCTGGCAGTTTGGTTGGGGTGGCAGGAGTGGAGGACAGGCATGGATGTTTCAGAGACTGACTGGCAGAGCACTGCCTTCCAGTAGAAGCTGGTCAGGCACACTGAGGATGCCACGAGGAAAGCTGGCGTCGCCAACAGTAAATCCAGCAAGGATATGGAGAGCCATGTGTTCCCAAAGGCCAAGATCCAGGAAAAATACCATTCTCTCATGGCCAGGCTCAATACCCACTTTCAAGGCATTCGTAACAAGAAACCTCAAGCTTCCATGTCAGCGTCTAGCCCAAGTCAACATCTGCACCTGGAACTAGAGAGAGAGGGAGAAGACAAGACCCTCACCAGATGTTTCTACTTCCTTCTGGTCTCCTGCCCTCACAGCTTCTTGAGTTCATTCAGATTTGCGGCTTCAGATTTAAGGAAACATACACATACATATACAAATATATATGGACACTATACATCAATTATCGAGACATAACCAAATGTTTGCTGGTTTCTTATTTCCTCACTCTGTCCTATGTACCTCAGATCTCCCTTTCTGTTAGATTATTTTCTACTTTGTCAGATTAAATCCTTAAGTAATCTTTTTCCTAAGAGAAATAAACTCTATTATTGCATATATTTTTAAAACCTGTATACAGATGTTCACAGCAACATTATTCATAACAGCTAGAAAGGAGAAACCACACAAATGTCTATCAACTGATGGATGGATAAATCTGGTGGTCTATAAAATGGAATACTATTCAATAATAAAAAGGAATGATGGACTGATCTATGCTATAACATGGATAAATCTTCAAAGTATTACACTAAAAGAAAAATGCCAGTCACCAAGGACCACATATTATATGACCTAATTTACATGAAATGTCTAGAATAAGCATATCCAAAGACAGTAAGCAGATTGGTGGTTGCCCAGGGCTGTGGGATTGGGAAAAATGAGAGGTCGATACTATGGGCTTGAGGTTTCCCTTAAGAGTGATGAGAACATTCTAAAACAGATGTGATGATGGTTGTACGACTCGGTGATTATACTAAAAGCACAAAATAGTACACTTTAAATTGGTGAATTGTATGAATTACATCGCAATAAACCTACTATTTTTTAATAGAAAAAGAAAAAACTTTAAAGAAAAAATAAAGCATTGTGTCTGCAACTTATTTTCAAATGGTCCAGAAAAAAAAAGTAATGTATATAGAAAGAAGGAGGATAAGTCCCTCCTCCCTTTAAAGGAAAAAAAAAAAAAAAAAAGGTTTTACATGTCTACAAATGCCTGTATCTTCAAACCACAGTCTGGCATAGAATCCTACACTGGAAGTAATACTCCTAGAATTTTAAGGGCATGCTCCAGTGTCATCTTAATCCACTGCTGTAACTTGATTTTTTCCCCTCTGGAAGATTTTGGGATCTTCTCTGTGTTCTTAAATCCCCAGTCTATTTGTTCTTTTTATTCATTGTGCTGGGCACTAGTGGGTAGTCCAATCTGGAGACTCATGATCTTTAGATCTGGAAAATTTCAAAGTATTGATTTAATATTGTTTCCTATCAATTATCTCTTTTCCCTCTTTCTGGAACACCTAATAATTAAGATGTTATTTCTCCTGGACTATTCCACTAACTCTGAAGTATTGAATTCTGCTTTGTTCTTATATTCATCAATTTTTTCTTTTAATGACTTTTTTTTTTTTTTTTTGAGATAGAGTCTCGCTCTGTCGCCCCAGGTGGAGTGCAGTGGCATCATCATAGCTCACTGCAACTTTAAACTCCTGAGCTCAAGCGATCCTCCTACCTCAGTCTCCCAAGTAGCTAGGAATACAGGAACACACCACCAACACCTAGCTAATTTTTCTATTTTTAGTAGAGACCAGGTCTCGCTCTTGCACTGGCGGTCTCAAACTCCTAACCTCAAGCAATCCTCTAGCCTCGGCCTCCCAGAGTGCTAGGATTACAGGCGTGAGCCATCGCACCAGGCCATTAGACAAGGTCTTACTATGTTGCCCAGTCTGGTCTCAAACTCCTGGCCTCAAGCAATCCTCCCACCTCAGCCTCTGAGTAGCTGGGATTACAGCTACAGTAGGTTTGAGCCACCATGTCCAGCTCTATCACTAGTTATGCCATAACTGCTTTGTCTTTCACTCTTGCACATGCCCTCTCTCCTCTCCCATCATAGTATGTGTGCGAGTATGTGCACGCGTACACGCGCGTTCTACCATGTGAAAAATGCGAACATCATGATACCACCTTTGGCATGCATTTTCTAGGAAAATAAGGGCATTCTCCTCCATAACCACAGTGCCATTACCACACTTTAAGAAATTTAATATTAATTCATTACCATTTATTATACAGTCCTTATTCATATTTCCACACTTCCTCTTCCTTTTCAAACAGTATTTTTCAATCCAGGATCCAATCAAGGCTCAGGCATCATACCTTCTCTTTTTCGTCTGTCTTTGCCTACCATGTTCTAGAACATTTCCTTAGTTTTCTAATGAAAAATTTCTCTACTATCCTATTTTCCAAGAACTCATTCTTTTTCTTTGAATAGTCCCCTAGTTTATGCCATCTTATTTTTGTGCCGTGCATTTTCTTTTAGCTCTTTAAGCTTTTTTGTTTTTGAAGTTTGAACTTTTCTTCTGCAAATTGCATCTCCTGTTTCTTCATTCAGTTTTTTTATCTGTTTGTGTTACCGTTAGAGGTTTTCTTCATGTGTCTGATAATCCTTGACTGTTCAGTCATAGATAGTTAAGAAGGAAGTACTGAGTAAAAAGTAGGCTTTAATTTTATGTACACAGATGGGCTTATTAAATGGCAAGACTTCTCTACAAGTAATCAGACAGAGATCTAACTGTTTCACTAAGGATAATGGTAAATTGTATTTTCTAAGGCTGGTCACCTTATCTCCCACCCCACATGATCTTCTTACACTGTGGCCAACCGACATTCCTGTCTTTAAGAGGTGAGGTCTATGTTCACTCCCCTAGAACCTGGGCAAGTCTGTGACTACAGAAGAAACATTATGATTTGGCTTCCCAGATTAAGTCATAAAAGATGAAATAGACTCTGGCTGGTCTTCTTGGGGCATATACCTCTGGACAGAGACACCATGTGAGCAGTCTGAGTGCCGTGAAGAAGCCCAAACTAGTGCACACAGAGAGACCACATGGAGATAGCACAGCATAGCCAGCCCCCAGCTGCATGCACTACCTCACCCACCCCAGGCCTAAGACTCTTTCAGCTCCACCACCTGACTACAGCCGCAGAAACCACCAGAGCCAGAGGGTCCAACTAAGCTTCTCACAAATTCCTGACCTACAGAAAACATGAAACTACTTTAAAGTCATTAAAACTTTAGGGTCATTTTTCAGGCAGCAAGAGTGAATGGAATAGACTTTGGCACTGAAAGTGAGAGGCTATTGCAACAAAAACCCAGAACACGTGGTACTGGCTTTGGAACTGGTGGCAGGTGGAAACTGGAAGGCCTTTAAGAGATTGTCAGCAAAAATCTGAGGGGCCTCAACAAGGAGACTATCAGTAAAAGCTTAATGGAAAGTAAGAAAACTATTACTGTACATTGGAGAAAAGGGTACCCCTGTTATGCAGCTGTGGAAAATGTGGCCTGCAGAAACACGGAAAATAAGAAATGTACCTAATAAACCCCATGAGCTACCTAAGGAGATTTCCACGCAAAATACTGAAAATGCCACCCTGCTTCTTCACACTGCCTGCGATAAAATGGGAGAACAGAGAGATGAGCAGGGGAAAACAAACTAAAAATATAAGAGGCAAGATTTACTGGGTTTGAGATTTACCGGTTTGAGTTGGTATTTATATATAGTTAGTTAGTTATGTAAATAAACAAATAAAACTATTTCTCATCCCTGGCCTCTCCAAAGGACAAAATGATTCTTGAAATAAGAAATGATTCTCAAAATTCTCAGTGGTAAAGATCAAATCTAGACTGTGATTGAAATTTTTTTTTTAATCTAAAAAAGATCTCAGAAGGTTCCATATTGACCTTTGAAACAGATCTTAAGAAGTGAAAGATCTCTACAAGGAGAGCTGCAAAACACTGATGAAAGAAATCACAGATGACACAAACAAATGGAAAAACATCCCACGCTCATGGATTGGAAGAATCAAGACAGTTAAAACGTCCATTACTCTGCCCAAAGTGATTTACAGATTCAATGCAATTCCCACCAAAACACTAGTCATTTTTCACAGACCTAGAAAAAACGATCCTAAATTTCACATGGAAGCAAAAACAGAGACCAAACAGCCAAAGCAATCCTAAGCAAAAAGAACAAATCTGGGCCGGGCGCAGTGGCTCACGCCTGTAATCCTAGCACTCTGGGAGGCCAAGGCGGGTGGATCATTTGAGCTCAGGAGTTTGAGACCAGCCTGAGCAAGAGTGAGACCCTGTCTCTACTAAAAATAGAAAGAAATTAGCCAAAACAACTAAAAATAGAAAAAAATTAGCCAGGCACAGTGGTACGTGCCTGTAGTCCCACCTACTCAGGAGGCTGAGGCAGGAGGATTGCTTGAGCCCAGGACTTTGAGGTTGCTGTGAGCTAGGCTGATACCACAGCACTCTAGCCCAGGCAACACAGTGAGACTCTGTCTCAAAAAAAAAAAAAAAAAAAAAAGAACAAATCTGGAGGCATCACATTACCCGTCCTCAAATTATACAGCGAGGCTATAATAACCAAAACAACATGGTACTGGTATAAAGGTAGACACATAGACCAATAGAACAGAAAAGACAACCCAGAAATAAAGCTACATAGCTATAAGCGATTTTCGACATACACTGGGGAAAGGACACCCTATTCAATAAATAGTGCTAGAAAAATTGGATAGCCACATGCAGTGAATGAAATTGGATCCTTATCTCTCATCATATACAAAAATTAACTCAAGATGGACTAAAGACTTAAAAGTAAGACCTGAAACCATAAAAATTCTAGAAAAAAACACAGGAAAAACTCTTTGGGACATTGGCGTAGGCAAAAAATTTATGACCAAGACCCCAAAAACAAATACAGCAGCAATAAAAATAAATAATTGAGACTTAAATACACTAAAAAGCTTTTGTACAGCAAAGGAAATGATCAAATAGTGGACCTACAGAATGGGAGAAAACATTCATGAACTATACATCTGACCAAAGACTAATATCCAGAATCTATGAAGAACTTGAACAAATCAGCCAAAAAACCCAAATAACTCCATCAAAAAGCGGGCAAAAGACATGAACAGATTTTTTTGAAAAGACAGGCAAATGGCCAAAAGACTGAAAATATGCCCAATATCACCAATCATCATGGAAACACAAATTAAAACCACAATGAGATACCACCTCACCTTGTCAGAATGGCCATTAAAAAGTCAAAAAATAGATGTTGGTATGGACGCAGTGAAAAGGGAACACTTAAACACCGTTAGTGGTAATGTAAACTAGTACAGCCTCTATGGAAAACAGTATGGAGATTCCTCAGAGAACTAAAAGTAGACCTACCATTTGATCCAGCAATCACACTACTGGGTATCTACCCAAAAAGACACCTGCACTTCAATGTTTATCACAGCACAATTCACAATTGCAAAGATAAGAATTAACCTAAATGCCCATCAACTGATGAGTGGACAAAGAAAATGTGATATATATACCATGATACTATGCAGCCATAAAAAGGAATGACATAATGTCTTTTGCAGCAACTTGGATGGAACTGGAGATCATTATCCTAAGTGAAGTATCTCAGGAATGGAAAAACAAATACCACATGTTCTCACTTACAAGTGGGAGCTAAACGATGGGTATGCATGGTCATAAAGCAGTGTAATGGACGTTGAAAACTAAGACAGGGGAGACTGGGAGGGGAGGGAGGGATAGAAATCTACCTATTGGGTACAGCGTACACCGTTCTCGTGACCGGTATACTGATAGTCCTGACTTCAACATTACACAATTCATCCATGTAACAAAAAACACTGTACTCTCTAAATCTATTCAAATTTTAAAAGTTTTTTTTTTTAAAATAAAAGTTAATAAAAACCTGTTGCTAGCGAGGCATGCTGGCTCATGCTTATAATTCCAACATTTTGTGAGGCCAAGACAGGAGGATCACTTGAAGGGTTTAAGACCAGCCTGGGCAACATAGTGAGATCCCCATCACTACAAAAATCAAAAAATTTGAAAAAAAAAATTGAAAAATTGGCCAGGCATGATGGTGCATGCCTGTAGTCCCAGCTACTTGGGAGGCTGAGGCAGGAAGATCACTTGAGCCCAGGAGTTCAAGGTTATATATACTGAGCTATGATAGTGCCACTACACTCAGGCCTGGAAGACAGAGGGAGACCCTATCTCAAAAAAAACCAAAAAACAAAAGAAGAACCTATTACTAATCAGAGTGTATATTCAGGGCAACTTCAATCTATGCTCCCAGGTTGCAATCCTCAAACTTGGCCCCAAAAAACTCTCTACTTAAATTAATTTTGCCTCAGCTTCTTCCTTTTAGGTCAACACGAGAGATAGATTGATTCTATGTCCCCTCCCCTTGAAGCTGAGTAGACTTGTGACTATAGCAGAAATGATGCCATATGACTTCCAAGGCTAGGTCATAAAAAGTGATACAGCCTATACTCGGGTTCTCTTGAGATACTTGCCTTTGAAGCCTTCATTTCCCCATGGTGTGGCTAGCACAAATCAGCCCATGCTGAGAGACTATGAAGAAAGATGTGTGGCCAGCCCCAGCTGATTCAGTGCCCCTACTGTTCCAGCTCCAGCCACTAAGTGACCAGCCGATTAAGCCAGAGAAACCCAAGCCACAATTGCCTGGCTGAGCCATGCCTAAATCCTGATCATCAACTTTGAAATAATAAAACGACTGCTGCTGGTTTTTTTTTGTTGTTGTTGTTGTTGTTTTTTTGAGACAGAGTCTCACTCTGTTGCCCAGGCTAGAGTGCCGTGGCATTAGCCTAGCTCACAGCAACCTTGAACTCCTGGGCTCAAGCAATCCTATTGCCTCAGCCTCCCGAGTAGCTGGAACTACAGGCATGCGCCACCATGCCCAGCTAATTTTTTTATATCTATATATTTTTAGTTGTCCATCTAATTTCTTTCTATTTTTAGTAGAGACGGGGTCTCGCTCTTGCTCAGGCTGGTCTCAGACTCCTGAGCTCAAACGATCCACCTGCCTCAGCCTCCCAGAGTGCTAGGATTACAGGCGTGAGCCACTGCGCCCGGCCCTCAACCTAAGACTTTTATAAAGATTATCTCCTATTCCTCACATCAACCCTATGAGATAAATATTACTCCCTTTTAACAAATGAAGAAATGCATTCAATAATATTCTGTGGAATCAAACTGTCCCTCAATTTCCTCTTGCCAAATAACTTCAATAATCCTACCAAGCTCTAAAATTTTATTTTCTATGATTCAAAGATAAGAAACTTGAGGCACTACATTCAATTTACACTAAACACAGATTTTTAAGATCACAGACACTCGTTAATATTATACTTGCAAACAAACAAGTGTATTCCTGTTAGATTCCTTCTATTCCTTACAACTCCTTTTATCAGAGTAAGAAACTGAAAGGACAATGGACTGAGAAACAGCTGGGGTAGTGAAGGAAAGGGGTGAAAACCAAACACATCCAAATGGAAGGGAGTCACAATTATATCAATCCCTGTTATTAACCATCCTTGTCCACAAACACTAGGCCTCAAATCACAAGAGCGCCAGTCTCAAATGTTCCCCATGAGATACAGAAATGATACAAGGTTCTTTTGATAAATATGTAGATTTGGCGCTACTCAAATTCCCACTGTAACTTTTCTACGTAGAGTCTGAGTCACAGCTACATAAGTTCAAAGCTAATAAATAAGGATACAAAATCATCTTTATAAAACCAGGCTGTTTAATGCATTTGACACAATACCCAAACCCCATAGAAACTACGCCAGATACAGGGGGATAAAGCAGAAATAAAACATGGCCCCTGCTTTCTTAAAGCATACAGTTTAGTGGGCAAGAAATATTAAACCTTATGCGAGTTATGTCTCTAAGCCTCAGTTTCCTTATCAGTAAAAGGGAGTTACCAGTAACTGCTTCCTAAAATTGTCATGTAGGCTGGGCGTGGTGGCTCACACAAGGAGGTCAAGACCAGCCTCAGCCACACAGCAAGACCCCATCTCTACAAAATATAGAAGAATTAGCCAGGCATGGTGGCACACACACCTGTAGTCCCAGCTACTCAGGAGGCTGAAGTAGGAGGATTGCTTGAGCCCAGGAGTTGGAGGCTGCAGTGAGCTATGATGACACCACTGCACTCCAGCCTGGGCAACAGGGTGAGACCCTGTCTCGTAAAAAAATAAAATAAAATAAAATTGTCCTATAAAGCACTTATCATACTGGCTCACACAAAAAACTGCATAAGTATTACCTATTATTAAATAACTACTTGAATAATTCTTCAAATTACAATCAGACAAGGAATAAATGAAGTAGCCTCTAGGGAAAGGAACTGTGTGACTGGGACAACACAGGTAACAGCTCAATTACATTTCGCTCTATACTTTTTTGAATGTAGTTATTTTATACCAATGACACATTATCTATTCAAAAAATTTTAACTAAAAAAATTGCAGCCTAAGTAGGAGACAGGTATGTCAAATCTCAAGGTTTCCCTGGTTAGTCATCCAAGTCTTTCAAAGTCCGAAGGACTAAAGGACTACCTAAGGATACTTGTCGTCATTCTGAAATTCGATACACCCTCTAGGATAGATCAAGTGTTCACATCTAGTCTATACTAGAAGCCTAAAAAGCAAAGCTGAAGACACACTATTTTAACTAACTCCCATCCATTTCAAACTTGTAATTAATTAAAAACATGACTGACTAGTCCATTCTACTAGACAGAACTTACACAATTTCACAGTTGTGATACCAAACTGCCCAATTTAGTTACCTTCCCCCACAAAACATAAAATATCCAAACACTTTTTAATGAGAAAATTTTAATACATTATGAGCTAGATCTGCCTAGCAACAAGTTATAAACTTATGTCATCCTACTTATGTTCCCATGGATACAGACATGAACAGTACAGTGGCAGCTGTACAAATCAAGAAAAGAATCCCAAGAGAACCATACTTAAAACTTGGATAGAAAACAATACTATAAAGGTAAAAATACTGTCTGGTACCTTTCTGATTAAATTCCATCTCTCCCTTCCCTAAACAGTCTTCCATTGGAATTGCCCTCCTTAAATGTGCTCCCACCCAGGGTTTCTCAAAACTGTTAATAAGGATTCAGCAACAACTTCTGCACCTGAGCTGATGATGAACTTGAGCTATTTGCATGTGCTATTCCCAGAATTTGTACACAGGCTTCTGTTCTTTCTAATGTAGCAAATTTGTCAAATTAGCTTGAAAACAAAGTGGAACTCCATTTTACATTGTAAATCTGCAATCTGGGGGAAAGCTAAATGTTTTTATTGGTTTTCTAAGCCAATCTTTTTTTTTTTCTAAGTACTGACATTTGGAGAAAAAGAAGTGGATAATCCGAATTGTGAGAAGACAATTATTAATACTATAAACTTAAATATTTCCAGAGTATAAACACTGTGAGAACTATAAAAAACTAAATCTAGATACAACGCAACTTCAGAAAACAAAAAAAATGCTGCCCCCCCATAACAATTTATGGCTGTCTTCAAATAATTTTTTCTTAAACTGTAAAACTATTAACATCACTTAAAAAGGCAAATACTTTTTTAATCACCATTCTCCTAGCAAACTGACAAAAATTAATGATTAACAATCCGTGAAGTCATGAAGTTGCTACATCTGTCTACATAAAATTTAAAACTTTTGTACAGCCAAACTAACCATACCATCATCAAAAAACTAAAACAAAAATAACTTTACAAAGCACATGTCAAAGGGCTAGCTCATTCCTTTAATATACAAAAGGTTTCTTATAAATAAGAAACTCAGTAAAACAGGTGACGGTCACAAATACAGAGTACACAGAAACAATGGAGAGCACACAGAAAGAATGCTGATAGCCAAAAAATGGTCCATAAAAGAAAAATGATTAAGTTTACTAGTTAAAAGGACTGATAACAACTCTTAAAGTAAGGCACTTTCAAACTCCACAGAGAATGTCAAATAGCCTTTGTGGAAGGCAATTTGGTAGTTTATATTTAAATTCTGATCCAGCAAATCCACTTCCAGGACTCTACAGAAAAGTGAGCAGGTTATATGTAGAATCCATGCAGATTCGTTGCATTATAATATAGGTTATCAGAATCAAGAAAATGTCAAATAGAGTCAAATGGTTACATTCCATACACTCCATGCAATTATTGCATATAATAATATGAACAGCATGGCTACCTTTAGCTCATTTCTGTATATGCATATATATTTTTAATAAATATACATTGCTTCAGTATTTTTTATATCAGGAGATCTTAGACACATATAGGGAGGAAAATGTAAACATCTGCACAAGAACAAACAAGGAAAGGTGGGATAGAGAAAGAGAACTTTGAAATTAGAAACAATAAAAGTACATGCAAAAGAAACCACAAATTTGACTAAAAACAAATGTATATATTTAAAAGACAAGCAATCTGAGAATACTTATTTGCAACAGATGACTGTTATCTCAAACTTGATTTAAAAAACCATAAAAACCCTATTCAATGGGAAAAGGCCATAAAGAGAATTCACAAAAGTTCGAACACAGAACAGGGCTCAGTGGGGCCTGCCTGTAGTTCCAGCTATTGGGGAGGCTGAGGCAGGCAGATTGTTTGAGGCCAAGAGTTCAAGGCTACAGTAAGCTATGACTGTGCCTGTGAACAGCCACTGCACTCCAGCTTGGGCAACACCCTGCCTCTTAAAAAACGAGAGAGAGAGACAGAGAGAGAGAGAGAGAGAGAGAGAGAGAGAACAGAAAGTGCTCCACCTCTGCAGAAACTGGAAAAATACATATTAAACAAGACAATCTTTTGCCTATTAAATATATCTATTTGTCTAGTGCAAGCAAGAGTATATAGTAATTATATGTGACATATCTGCAATACACTGCTGATATAGACTGGTATACGCCTTCTGGAAAACAATCTGGAAATATGTATAAACAGCCTTAAAAATGTTCATACATTTTGACCCAGTTATTTCAGTTTTGGGAAACTGAGGAAATAATCAAAAAATATGAGGAAGTGCTATAAATATATGCAGATTTGTCTCAAATTTCTTATAAGAAAAAAATGAAAAGCCCAAATATAGCCAACAACAGGGGTTGGTATGTCTAGTAATCATCTATTTCCAAGCACTATTACCTAGTTATTAGAAAGTTTTGGAGACCATGTACATAGAAAACTATTAATATAATAATAATAGTGGTGAACTTACTTCTTGTCAGGCACTGTTTTAAGTACTTTGTGTATACTATTTTGTTTAATAAAGTATTAGAAAATAGTAATAGCATAAGGCACTGGTTCTTGAGGTTGTGGGGTTTGTTAGAATCCATTGAGAATTTGATGAAAGCTACAGATGCTGACATTTTCCATAAAAAAATGCACATACAACATTTTGCATATAACTTCAGAGAGTTCATGGGTCCCAGGTTTATAACTCCAGTATGTTCAATATACTTACAATAATGTAAGAAATATGCATATAAAAAATGTGAAGGCAATACAGTCAGTCGTAACAGCTTCTCCAGGGAGGTTGGATATACATACTTAGTGGAAGATAAAGTCTGAATGGTGTAGTTGGAAAGGATCTTTGTGTTAATTACCAAATTAGGGAGGAGACAGGGGTGCGGAGAACCATGAGAATTTTAGAGTTAAACGGACCTGGGTTCAAATCCCAGCTTTGACAATTACTAGCTATATCACATACAACACTAGGCAAGTCAGTCTTAGCTCCCTCATGTGTAAAATGCCAATGTCTTTCAAAAGACTGCCATTAAGTGAGCACATATTTCTCTATAAATGGTGATGCTCTCCCTATGTGATTTAATAATTTTAAAAATTAATATCATCTATGCCAGAGTCATCTTGAAAGTAAATAAACTTGCTAACATTTCCCCTTAATAGCAACATATGAGCCTGTCAAACAAATGCAAAGAAATCCACTAGTTATCTTGATTTCCAATCTACCTTCCTCACCCCTTCCCTAGACAAACAGCAATTTATGAAACTGGCCTTCCTTACTACAAATGTAACTAGTGTTCAAGCTACCATACCATTAAAACATTTAATATAAAACATGTTGTGGAAAGATGTCATTTGGTATACAATTACCCGAAACCAATGTTAGTGGGACCCCTCTGCCATATTTGGTAAGAAGCAGAGCCACGTCTGACTATAGTCACATTAGCAACTTGTTCAGCCAAGAAGAGATCATTACTACTATTCAAATTTGCTGAAGCTTGGAGCGGTTTGCTTTGTTTTTTATACTATAGTCAGAATTAATGCGCCTATTACACTGCATTCAAGTTGACAATTTTCACCACCACTACCCCATACCCCAGAAAAGATACAGAACTGCATCTTGGGGCCGGGCATGGTGGCTCA